>JASCZW010007180.1:0-72341 GCA_034211315.2 Aedes japonicus
TTTTGGGATGTTCTAGGTCACCAAAACTGCTCTTGAGTTCAGAAGTTAGGATCTACAGTCGTAAAGGTAGCTCTCTAACCTATAAAAGGTGACGATATGCATTCAAACACAGTCAGTGAATTTTCTGTAAGGTCACCAGTCATTATCAACGTTGCCGTCGTTCGAGATGTCGTTCTATTGTCATCATTTCCTTATATTGCAGTTCCGGCTCTTAATTTTTCAGTAGTGTCTTCCTTTTTTGATGTATGTGAATGCTTTGGTTGCTTGTTTGGGGCCTCGGATAGCGTAGTCGGTAAACGCACGGTCTACCAAGCTGGAGGAGGCGGGTTCGATTCCCGACCGGTCTAGGATTTTTTGCAGGTAGGAGAATTTCTCGACTTCCAGGGGTATAATAAGTATAACCGACATCCAGGGGTATAAAAGAATAATTCTAGACAAAAAAAAGTCAATGACGTCTAGCGTATTTTTCTGGGATCTGCTTGCTCCCAAAACCAAAATAGTACCAGAAACAGATACAAGAATTTATCACCTCCGTGTCCGTAGTGGATTTAGATGTTAGCAACCTGGCATTTCCAGGAAATTTACGTTTTCAGTCATTGTTTACAGTTGTGACTTTCGGCCTTTTGACGATTTTGTCTAGAATTGTGCTTGCCACACAATATACAAATTCATAATATACAAATGGTGTAGGCAAAGCAAACTCTCAATTAATAGCTGTAGAAGTGCGCTTAGAAGACTAAGCAGGCAAAAGCTCGTTTAATCAGCGTCAAAAAAGCCAGGAAGTTGGTTTGGTCCTCTGTGTATTTCATGGATTCCCTTCAGCATATTGTCTGCAGCATATTATCTGCAATGCTCTCATATACTGAGGGAAATTCGTCCGCTTGGTCTAGGATACTATATCCGTTCCTAGTCGTTATCTTGAATTCGTTCCGAGCTTCCTGGTTGGTAAGATTTCGTCTTGCCATTGGTTTCTTGATGTTGTTCTGCTTATTTCTTTTCGGGCATTTGCTGTCGAATGCTTTGTGCTTGTTCTTGCAATGAACACACTCCGTTTAGTTCGGGAAATCTTGCCCATCATGTGTTTAGCCGCAGTCCACGGAGCCTTTTCGTCCCTTACAGTTTAGCGTGATGTGACCGTAACGTAGGCATGAATTGCACATTACTGCTTTAGTGACGTAGGGTTCCACATTAGTTACAATGAGTATATCCAGATGCGATTCGGAAGCTTGTTGCTTTTAAAAATCACTCCTAGTTTTTGGATTGTGATTCTCTTACCCGCTTCAATCGTTCGTTGCAAGCGAAGTACTTCCATAATTTCGTTTTCCAAATCGATGGCAGAAATGAGCTCCTCCACTTGTAGTTCTTCTCTATTCCAATCCATTCCAATTTCCAACGGAAGGTGGCCTGGGTCCCGACCGCTGCTACCGCCATCACTACCACTGTACAATGTCACTTTTCACCAGGTATGCGTTCTTTTACTTGACCACACACGGAAAAAAATCCATGCCCAGATCCGTGAACTGCAGTCATGAATTCGACTGAACAAGCAAAAATACACCGTGAACTCAATCACGTGATCTTTAACTGAGTAACGTTTAAAGGAAAAAATCCTGAATACGTGAACTAGTTCACGGTCCGTTTTCATTTTCGCGAACGCTTTTTTTTCTGTGCAACACTGAAAAACTACCACCAATAAAAACGGTCACACGGTGCGCGGATGGCAAATTAACAAGTTTTCGCGTTTTGAACAATTTCCGGGAGCCACTATCCACTGCACGCTAAGATGATAATACCTAAATATCGTTAGAAGGTACCGACAATCACTCAAAAGGGCACATACCCAAATTATGCGTAAACAAAGATTGCCTAGTATTGGGTAATACCATAGACTAACTCTAAGACCAGTAGGTCCCATACAAAAACGATTTTTTTCTTGGCTCAGTCAGTACTAGAACATCGTCCCAAGCTCGGTCCCAAGCTCAATAATGCACCCCTTATAATGAACTCACATGAACACACTCTCAAATATTCTGTCAAAATAACACAGCAAATCAAAACAAAGGCGCAAATATGTATAACAAGGTGCTGGCTTCAAGGTGTACTTCGGACCAAGGGGTTCTACAACAGTGAACCAATTTCAAATCGCTAGTTGCATATTGATTGTTGGTAATACACCGAAAATTTATTTTCGTAAAATAGCTTTCACTCGTTTTATAAACATGGATTTTGTTCATAGAACAAATGTTTCGTATATTGAATGAAACATTCATATTGCTTTTTATCTGGTGAAATGCTATCATTACACCTATCTGTATAATGCACGAAATGAATTTCGTGAAGTCGAACCAATCACTATTTCTCTTTTATCGCTGTCATGAAGTTGCTGCTGGGATGGGCGGGAATAAAAGTCAAAGCGCTGTCGAGACTTAGAGCTTTCTTCTCATTAATCAAGTAATCAATCACAGATTCAGCATCGGCGCTTTTCAAAAATACAGGATTGAATCCCATGACAGTAACATTGAATAAAACGCTGAACAACTCCACGTGGTTGTGCTTTTTTTTTCAATTGCATTTCGAGTCGATATAGTAGATCTGACTGTCATTCATACAACCACCAGAGAGACGTTTCTTTTTAATGTGTGACAAAATATTCGTAGCACTTTTGAATGTTTTCGTAGAATACACGAATGTTCTTTCTGTGTCAACACATGCTTCGTGCTTCTGACAGTTGCGCGTGTGCAATTAATTATGAGGGTAGCTTCATAACTGGTACAAATCAGTTTCGTTGCAGAAAACAACGAATAGATTGGTAAGTTCCACCTTCGATTTCGTAATATAAACTAAAATTAATTTTCAGTGTAGTATTGAAGGAAGGTATAGGTACAAAATTACTTTCAACTGAAAATAGGGTATTTTTGTAGTTTTATTCTACAGAACACTACAAAAAAAGACATGCAATTCAACAATTTACGAAAGTGCGACAGGCTGTTGAAGTGGCGGACTTAGTCCGTGCTTCAACCTACCCCGCAGTGGGATGTTAGGCAAAAACGGACGTCTTTGGTTCAAGTACCACTGTACACATGCCCTTTACGATCAATTTCCTAAACATCTGTTACATTTCCAAGCCTGTCGCACACTGACGGATTTATCAAAACTTTCTCTTCATATCTTTCATTCTAGCCAAAAACATTAATGTTCACTCTTGGTGCCTCATGGTGATGAGCGAACATCTCCTTCTACAACACACTTAGATTTTTTTTAAAGAAATCTCTGTAAAGTTTTACCGAATTCTCAACAGCTGAACGTTCGGATCGACGATTTTCTGCACTTTTTATCACCATTTTTCACCATTTACATCGTTAACCAAATTTTTTCGTTACTTGGATTCTTCTATTACAGAAATATTGTTTCGCTCCGGAGTGAAGCCAAACTGCACCTCGGGATTCGCGTTGGTCCACAGGGATCCGAATCCGAATCGAAAAAAGAATGCAAAAGTTATAGCTTCAAATATTGGCACATGAACAAACTATTTATTGATAGTTTTCGTTTTCGCTTGGAAAAATATGGCAACCGCGTCGCTTCAGTGACGAAACATTTATTCAATTTTGGGTAAATAACGTCCAATATTTGGAAATGAACATTACCCATATGCCAGTAAATGTTACTTTTTATTATCGTTCAATTTTACCGATATTTTGGATATTGTCAACAATATCAAATTTTAGGTAAAATAAACACCTTATTTTACTTTCACTTTTTTTAAACACTATTTAAAAAAAACTTTTCTGATCGTATTTGTATAACGATTGTGATTGGGAAACTAGGAGAATTTAAAATTAACACTTCATTTGATCACTTTTTAAAAAATAAAAATTAAAACCTTGAAACACTTTTTCAAATTTTCACTAGTAAACGCGAGCAAATTCCTTTTAATTCTATTATGAGCTTTTCTTTTGACAGATGACTGACTTATTTTAGGTATTGTCATCTTAGTGTATAAGAAGGCAAGCATCTTTGCCGATCGTTCGCCAACAATCGTATCGATGGAATCATTTCGGTTCGTCTCGCGAGCTATACACGAAAATGCTGCACTAAGACCATCCCCACCGTTGGGTTTGTATCCGGGTAATATTTTCATAACAGAGAGCGTTACTTTTTTAATTTAGCCAACCACTTTTGCAGCGGTCATTGATAAAACGGTAACAAAATAGGGCTCAACTGTATTCTTGCACCGGTCTACTTTGTATCGTTTCGCTAAACATTTCATGCTGTATAAAGCTATTTGACGATCAGGAACCAGCTCCCTTCGTTATATTTTTGATTGTTTGTTTGTTAATAATACAATAAGTACGAGAAAAAAACTATTTGAAACTAGTTGGGCCATCCATATACACGCAGACATTTAGGAACACTTTGATCAGACAAGCGTTCACGCTCAATAAAAAAAAATTGGGTTAAAATCCAACAGTAGAATGAAATTGTGAAACAAACAAAAATGATTTTACGTGGTTTGAGGATGATCTTTATATCATCTTGTGTCCTGGAGAAAGAGGCAAGAAATATTATTCCAGATCCACTTACCATCACATGGTACTGTTGCCACTTTGGAGCAGACCCCAAGATCCAATAGCAGTGCATAAGAAGAAATGAACATTGTTCTTTGGCAGCATACAGCGTTAACGCCTTCTTTAAGTTGTCCTCCGGAAAGGCACCGCTTAGCTGGTGGGAACTTATTGGCGACACACATCCGGCAAACTTGCTGACCGATGCCATCTACCTTTGATGCCAGTTGCGACGCGCTGTTCCGAGAGAGCTGAACAGTTCTCTGCACAAATTTCTACGAACTTTTTGTAGATTCTTCCGTACAGTTATTCGGCTTTCTGGTTTGTCCCAGTGGTTGGATCTTGGGATACACCCAGCCGAGCCCTGCAAAGCGCCTCGTTCTCTTGGTGCGTCCAGTTTCTTCCATGGGGTTTTGATGCACCCATTTTTTCACAACTTCTCACAATATACGTGAAATTAGCAAAAACACTTTCAACAGAAATTGTAAACACTGAAAGTTTGCCAATTGAGGAATCCAACTTGAAAAAAGAAGAATACACCAAGTGGTGATAAATCTGACAGCTTCCATGTTAAAGTATAGGACGAAATTTTTAAAATGCTTCTAGAAAATTCAAATGAAATTCTAATTAAAAGCGGTTTGTTGTATGATGCAAGAAAAATTCAAAACTACTCAATAACGACATTTTCAGCAAAATTAAAATAAAATTAAAATAGTACCCTTTTTGTCTAGTCATACAACAACGCTTATCACCACTCGGTGTCTTCTGCTTTTTTCAAGTTGGATTCCTCAATTGAAGATGTTGTTTAGACGTTTCAACTTATTTTGGTTATTTTTTTCTAATAGCAACGCTCGGCTCGGTTGAATCGGGTTGTCAAATTACCGAACCTGCTGCTCACTGGGAGAGCAAATTGTCATTTTCCAACCCGGTTACAAACCACTCGTGTGGCGTTGAGTTGTCAAACTGGGTAACAATTTACCGATATTACCGCATTGGTGAGGATGGTCTAAGCAAAATTAGTAAAAGGTAACTGACCACAAGCAGGGTTGCCACATTATTTTTCATTCCCATCTTTGATTTTTGCGGAAAAAATCTTTTTTTTCTGTGTTTAGCTGCAAAAATCTTGGTAAAAATCTTTACTTCACATTTTGTGCTCTGAAAAAGGAAAACAGATCAGTATACGAGGGATTCATGTTCTCAGGGAAATCGATCATTGCACTTAAGCCCTTCTGACAGGGCAGTAATCATATGATAATGAATCATGTAGTGTTTTTTTTTTTGGTATCTAAATGTTCCAGGATAGGTGAACAATATCGGAATGGAATTAACAATAAACACACTCAGATTATTTTACAGAAATATGTAAAATTTTACCAAATTCTCAACAGCTGAACGTAAAATTTCACCGAAATCCGTTAAATCGGATTACCGAACGTTCAGCTGTTGAGAATTCGGTAAAACTTTACAGATTTCTGTAAAAAATCTAAGTGTGAATCATTGTCATGATGCGTTGATTGATGTACATTTGTTAAATTTAGAACTTAGTTGTGATGTTTTTATAAGCTGATCAACTTCTCCTTTCCTCCTTTGGGATCCATGATGTCCGTACTCAGGCGGTTCCGGATTTTGGACTTATTCGGATTGTGTTGCGAGAAAAGTCATTCCACTTCTTCAAAAGAATGCGGAATTAGTAAAAAAATTCGCAATGGACTTTCTTAGCTAGTGAAAAGCCATCTTCCTAGCTGCTCGTTGGAAATACAGACGTTTCCTTCAAAAAGTTTCGGAGCCTTCTGATTCTTACACCTTGTTGTCCTTACAGATGGTTACCGTCCTCAGCTCACGAAAATCATTTTCAAAGGCCTGTTCTTCACCGTTTTCAAAGAATTTTCAATATTGTTCAATAATCGAGTTGAACTCCTTCAAAGGGCGCAGCTTTTGGGGTCAATGCTCGAAGCAGTAGTCAGAACTGGATCGTTCAGATCAAAGCGCTTAATAATTTGTTTCATTCGGTTTACAAAGCACAGCAGATCGAGTAAAAGGCTTCCACCCTTGTATCATCGAGAGTTCCAGAAATTAGCATTTCTCTTGCAGCTAAACCGATGTATATTTTCAACTTGTTACGAAGGTGCTTCTCAAAAACTGAAACCCTTAAATCCGTCAGGTGTTTCAGGCAATCATCCTCACCAAAAGTGGCAAGGAGCACCATCAGCGAGACTTCAGCTGATCGCAGGATTGTATGTTCAGGATTTCCGTAGTTTTTTACTGGAATATACGATTTGCTTTGTTGATAGGAGGCAATACTTAGTTTAAGAAGTGGATGAGCGTCGTCGGCTCATTATGATGACAACAATCAAACCGTTGTCTCAGATGGATTAGAACGCATAAACCAACACGAGCTCCGAAAACCGTTCCACATACCATTTTAAAACTGACTCCAACGATAGCCATCTGGTGGTAGACGGATGCAGAACTTTGTAATCTGGAATTTCTTGGGTCATTTCGGGCTGCAGGACAAGTAGCTGCAGATATTTCACATCATTTGCTACAGGTACACTTGCAGATTTTTGCATGCGAAACTTGCACAAAGAGCCAAAAAGTGACAAGTATATTCGATAATTATCAAATCGATACAGTTCCAGCAGTACTTAACGGATCGGTCAGAACCCATCATTACCTACCTAAGTTCTATCTTATCCAAATCTCACAAACCTTTTTCTTTGTAATCGTTCTGGAACTGCTTATTAAATGCGCAAAATATGTATAGGTTTGCGCACTGCAAGATTATATAAAAACTAAAAAAAAATTACGTTCGAAATAATAATGCTTCGAATAGCAAAAATAACAATCAAACACATAATTCGAACTTCCCCAAATTCCTCTGCATAAAAGCATAAAAATACTTCAAAATTAGAAGAACAGTACTTTTGTAGAAATCAATGTAGAGCAATCTCTTGCGGAACTTTGAAACAAACACTTCTCCAACAGAATACTTGATAAAAATATTGAAGTAATATCTGGAAAACCATGTAGAATAATCCTTGCAGACATCCTTGACAACATTTTAATACATTAATTGTTATGTTATATATTCTCCGTGCGAGGAGTAACGATTATGATGTAGAAGGAGATGTTCGCTCATCACCATTAGGCATCAAGAGTGAACAACAATGTTTTTGGCTAAAATGAAAGATATGAAGAGAAAGTTTTGATAGTTTCGCTAGTGTGCGGCAGGCTTGGAAATCTAACAGATGTTTTAGGAAAATTGAGCGAAAGGGCATGTGTACAGTGGTACTCGAACCAACGACATTTTGCCTAACATCCCACTGCAGGGTAGGTCGAAGCACGGAACTAAGTCCGCCACTTCAACAAGCAAAAATGTCCGGTTGGAAGACGCTCATTGTACCACTAGCGAGCTTGTCATAGTTATTCTAGCGATCTATTGGTGCACTCTGTTTACTGATGCGCACATGGACGAAGGAACTCTCTCCATTTTTGGGTTAGTGAACTTTAGTGATCGTCAGTCGGTGCGAATCAAAACAAACCCAAAAAGGAGAGAGTTCTTCTCCCATGTGCGCATCAGTAAACAGAGTGCACACAATAGATCGCTAGAATAACTATACAAGCCGCAGTGGTACATGAGCGTCTTCCAACCGGACATTTTGCACTGTTGAAGTGGCGGACTTAATTCCGTGCTTCGACCTACCTGCAGTGGGATGTTAGAGCAAAAATGTCGTTGGTTTCGAGTACCACTGTACACATGCCCTTTTCGCTCAATTTTCCTAAGAACATCTGTTAGATTTCCAAGCCTGCCGCACACTAGCGGAACTATCAAAACTTTCTCTTCATATCTTTCATTCTAGCCAAAAACATTGTTGTTCACTCTTGGTGCCTCATGGTGATGAGCGAACATTTCTTCTACATCAACATTTTAATAATAATTCTACAAAAAAACAATTCCTGAATTTTAAAGGTATGAATTAAATATATGAGATTATGGAATTCATGCACACAATTCTTCTTAGATTTTTCTAACAAATACGAACTTTAATCGAGAACTATTTCAAGAATATCGTAAGATTTTGTGTAGTTCTTTCAGAAGTTCTTTAAAATCACCAATCTTTAAAAGATCAAGGATTCTTCCGAATATTTGATCACATGAAAGTTAAAAAAAACTGCTGATGTTATGCCACAAAAACTCCTGAAAGAATCCCTGGAAGAATACATACAAACGTCTGAAGAATACCTATAGAAACGCCAGATGGAATATCTAAAGCAATGTCTGGGAATCTTTGAGAAATTCCATAAAATTTTCTTCAATAATTATCTCAAAAAAAATTAAAGTGACATCATTTGGAGGCACACATACAAACTGACTTTTAGATTGTAATCTGACACGGTAGTGTCAGTGTAAATTGTTTTATTTTGATTTGTGGGCCCAAAACAGCACACTGAATGTAGTAATGATAAAAAGTTGGATTCTAAACTGTACTCATATTTTCAATTTGAGGTTTTTGAGCGGACAAGCAATTGCCAAAAATCTTAAAAATCTTGGTTTTTCTCAAAAATCTTTAATCTTTACTTAAAGATATCCGTATGAAAACAATGAAAAAAATCTGTGCCAATCTAGATAAATCTGTGCATGTGGCAACCCTGACCACAAGTATAAAATCGGACACCGGCAACAGAGCAACATTATTCTTCAGCTGAGTGATGTGGATTTACATAGAATGAAACTTAATCAAATGAATAGAAGAAGACAATTTGAACCACTTGCTGCATGTTTTTGATGAGCCTGGTAGGGAAAACAAAATTTTCAATTTGTTCGTATGCAAAGTATTTGGTAGCAAAAGTAGGTCATTTTTAAGTAAAATATTGAACTACTTATGCATTCGTTATTCATATGGAACTTATTTTAAGTTTTAATGCAAAAAAACTTGTGAGTTTTTCTGAAAAAAGTCGTTTGAATTCGTTCAGTTGAACGAGAGTAATTAGCGTTCAAAAACCTTTCACTTTAGTTTAACGCTTTCAATTTTGAAAATTTAGAAAGGGTAGGGAACGGCTTCAGATCCCGGGACCCTATTCCAAGCACGGGATAAACGTTAACCTACAACGCTTATTTTTGCAGTATGATGCTTCACTAGATGAAGCACCATGCTGCAAAAGATGAGAGTTGTAGGTTAACATTGACCCCCTGCTTGGAATAGGGATCCCGGGGAGCTGAAGTCGTTCCCTGTAACGGTAGAAAAGAGAAACGTGGTCTCTACGATAAAAAGTGAGCTGGCCGACATGACCGAACATTCACACCAAAATACAGCCAATTTGACTACAGGCGCTGTAATCGTAGTCAGCACACCTGAGGCATACCGAAAAACATAATGTCACAATAAATGACCACCTCTTGCCAAACTCGTTAATTGAATCTCATTAAGCCAACGTGACACCTTTTGCCTCTAAAACCAGATACCAGCCATAATTTATCCATCGTAAATTGAACACTTGAATTTACTTGAACAGTAGCGTGTGTTAGTTCCAACAACGGAAGAACAGCAAGGATACGATGAACTTCTCCATCATGGAACCAGCCTTCAGCAGGAAAACTGGCAAACGGCGCTGCCAGAGATTTTCCACTGCTTTTTTCTTTAATTCAACGTGGAATCTCTTCATCTGCTCTCGTCACTAATTACAAACAACATCAATCACTTCGGTGCAGACTCCCTCCTGGGCAGCACGAGGCGACGAACGACAATGTTGCTACCTCGAGCAAGGTGGAATCTCCCAGCCCAGCAGTCATCAAACTAACCGGCACTTGACTATGGATTCTGATTCTGGGAATTATTTTTCTTCCGGGTGGCTTTCCTCCCCAGGGACGGACACAGGCGACGACAACGCTGCAGTGATTGATAGAGGTGTGCTGCTCGGTGCTCAGTGAAAAATGGTGTCATAAGCTATAGGGAAGTCTCACTAAACCTGACTAAAAAAGAAGCAAATCCCGAGTGGAAGATGAACCTTGAGGCCACCTGATTCCGTGCAACGTGTTTGATCATTAAAATTGAAGGGGCTGCCTTCGCAGGTAGTCTTTTTCGAGTCATAGCCACCGTTACTGAGGACAAATTTCGCCATGGCAAGAGCGACCTGTGGTGGTTGGCAAACTGACGTGAACAGCCTTCTGGGAAAATAGACCGTGCATACTGTGTGAGGGCATTTTGTACTTGGAAAACCTTCAAGTGGAGCTGGGTGCTCACATATTTCGTTATCGATTCAGTCGATTGATCAGGAACAGTATTCATTTCACTTAGTCTGATTGAATTTTCAGAAATAAACCAAAACCAAATTCCATTCTGTCAACACACCCGATACAGGTAAGCCCTCGATAGAGAAGAAGAAACACTTTTAACAACCTCTGAACATCGCTAATCCGTTCCATCGAGATAACTAAATCAATAAATCTATTCATTACCCCCAAAAATTTCTTTCTAGTACACATAAAGCTACCTCAATAAGTTCGAAATCCAAAAAGTTCATTTATTTCACTCACTATTCGCAACTTTGCAGGACAACAAAAAAAAACTCGTCCCAATAAAACCCTTCCAGCATCGCAAATTAAGTATTAATTCAGTAACTAATACCATTTTGATCAAATAGAGAGTAAGCCAAATTGCAAATTCATCAATTCGCTATTAGTAAAGCTCTTTCGAACGTACACACTGGAAAAATGAAACGAGATGTAAATATTTGCGACAATATACCCGTTGTGTGAATGGGATGGGAGAGCAACGATCCCGAAGTAATGCAATGATCAATTCAAAATGAATTACTTTCACCGGATGGTAAACAAATGACCATGAAATAACGTGCCATGAAAATAAATCTGTTGAACCCCATGTGGAATTAAATGGTAGATATATCACGTTATATTTCAATTATGAGAAAGAATGAAACTTTGCCCGAAATCGGATGCAGCTAGCAGGTAAAAATCAAATTACAAATGTGAAATGCAGACGAAATATTTATAAATTGCGCTGAACAAAAAAAAAAATATTGGAAGTAAATATAAATAAAGATCGATGATCATTTATGTACACACAATGAAGATTTAATTATGTTGGAAAATAGATTTTATTTAAATTCGTAGGCTGAATTATCACAATCCTTTCTCAGGTCTGGTGGATAATGTCGTAGCCGGGGGTCATGATGATTGGTAATCCGAATCCTACTGTAGGACCGAGCAGTCGAAATATAAATCTTAATTCAAATATGGCCCTGAAAAGCGCCGATTTATTTTGTTGCTGCTACTGATGCTCCTCGCTGCTGCTGCTGCTGCTGTTGCTGCTAATGTAGCTTGTGTCGTTTGCGACGTCCGACTGATGAATGACTTCACCAAGTAGTAGTAAAATGTGTTTTTATTTTTCTTTGATTCACTGTTTACATTTGATCTTTAAACAGGGTAATTTGCCATAGCCAGAGGGGCTCTTCATCTTTGTTCTTTCTTGTGTTATTCTTTATTTGCGTGGTGTGATGCGTTATTTGAGATTATTCTAATTTACATAATATCCCTCATTGGGATTGGTTGGTTAATGACTTCACCAAGAGAATGGGGTTGCTTTTATAGCTGAATGCTGAAACCATTCGGCCAATCAGAAACAGTGAAGGGGAAACATTGAAAGGAGAATAGTTCGTCATCATAATTTTTCCTGTTCTGTTTATTTGTTTTTTTGTTGTCTTGGAAACGTTTCCTATATTTAGTAGGGTAATGAGGCACGTCAATGTCTTAGGTCTTAATAGTGGATATAAAATATTTCTTTCATTTTGTTTGTTAATGAAGGCAAAACGTAAACTATGTTCTAATACATTTATTAAGATGATCTCTCTTTAATACTACAGATAAAGGTGCAGCTACAAAGGAAACGCCGCTCTGAAGAGTGTATGGGTTCGATTACCGGTCTGGTCAAGGATTTTTTCGTAAAAGGAAAATCTCGACTCCCTGGGCATAGGGTATGACAGAACTTGCCTCACAAAAACACTCTTGCAAGCACGGTTCGAATATTGAATATTCTAACTTATTAAATGCATTTCGAACGTTGAGAAGCAGGCAACAAGCTTATTGTGATGAATAATAAGCTTGAAATAATCATAAAGAAAGAAGAAAGAAGTATCAGAGCAATTCAAGAATCAGATTGATTTCAATTGACTTTATTGGAACGACAAATGATCTGTTGATGAATATAACGTCTCACAGCAAGATTTGTTTGGTCTAATGAACATGAGAAACATAGCAATCGTCACGGGAAATTTTAAAACTTTGAACGCTAACAACTCAATTATTTCTGATTAGATTTCCAAAATGTCTACCACAATCACTTGGAAATCTTTGGGACTATCATTAAACTATTTTTAACCATTTAAATTACCACAAACTTGGTCGACTCAAGTATGACGTAGTTTTTTTATCCGTACAGTTAAAAGTCTTGAACAACCCTCAGTTACAGGATCCCATATTAAAATATAGTCTCGGTCAAATTCCCATCACCTATCCCGAAAAAAAAACAAATTTATAAAAAAATTATAATAGTTAGAAAAAAAATTGGCGTTCAACAGCAGCCTTCACTGTTAATAAATAAACGAAGCTTGCGTTCCAGGTATCTGGCAAAGTCACGTTGCATTATCCACAAAATGAGTCCGATTTTTAAAAAACTGTCAAGAATTAAGGACCCGAAAACAGCCGAACGAATTGATTTGGAATTTGCTTAGGTACAAGGAAAGTACAATCTGCGTTGAAGGTTCTCTTGCATTTCAAATGTCTACTGTAAAAGAAGTGACAAAAGTCACACACCGTTTCCAATATATTCTCATACAAAATAAAACTCTATTTATTTCGAATGGATTATCCAGATTTTATTGATAACTTTACCCATTATATTGCAATATAATACTGATCAACTACACCATATGTTTTGGAATAACTCCGCCTTCAACCTTCTTGACCAGCTCCAGACGTTTTTCAAATCGTCACAGGCGCACGCACGACTTCCATCCGTATTTCGTCCCAAATTCGTTTGCGGGTTTGTATTGATTAATATTAGACGCCCTGTGGTCATTCACCTTCGCCAGCATGTATGACCATACGAAATAATCCAATGGATTCAGATATGGTGAACTGGGAGGCCATTCATTCTTGTCCAAAAAGTCGGTCAAATTTTCTCGGCACCAGCCCTGAACGAGATTTGCAGTATGCGATGGCGCTCAGTCCTGCTGAAACACATAGTGATCATCTCCAAACACCTCTTGTACATATGACTTGAGAGCTTTCTCCAAAACTTCCATTTTATAATATACGGCATTGTGGGATTGTTGCAAGATGAATAACTTTTCGCCGAAAATGATAAATTCTTACCCACCGTGCCGCGACAAAAGCAGACTTGCTCTTTCGAGTCGTTTCTGCTTGGAAGGTTCCGAAACTCGGTGAACCTTACGTTTCTTAAAAGCTAGGAATCCGAGATCATTTTGCGCCATCAACCAGTAAGTGCACTTACCATCCACCGCTGAGCTCCGTGGGAACCTGTCATCGCTTCCGGAAACTGTAAAGACAATTAAAGCCGACCAATTGTACACTACTAACCCCCCAAAGAATGACCAAATGTATGTAGCATTGTATCCATGAATGAGGTATTTTTATTGCTCAGATTCGAGAGTCACAGTTTAGCTTCGTAGGACAAGTAAAAGGGTTCGGTTTTTTTAATGGCTGAATAAGAATAGACTCTGGGAAGGAAATCCTTAATGGTAACCTTCCCACCCAGTGCACAGTGGGCAAGAACTGATGAAAACTAATGAAAAAATCTGTAACTTTTGTCGCTTTTAAGCGCGGCTTGTAAACAAGGCCATTTCCGCTAAGAAATTGTATGGAAAATCGAATGGAGCTGGTTTCAATTACCGGATATGGTTGTGGAGTTATAGAGCTTATTTTACCCCACTTCCCCTTGAATTCTTGTCACTCAAGATCAACAAAATAGTGCTAATCCCATGTGGAATTTCCTGAAGAATCGAATAGAAGCTATCTCACTTACCGCACGGCTCTGTGAACAAAGATATGGCTGGTTTTACTCCACTTCCCCTTATATTCTTGAAAAATTTATAGATATCTTTGCTCGGAGTCACTCAAGATCAACAAAATAGGACTAGTCCTATGCGAAATTTCCGGGAAAATCGAATAAAGGTTGATTCAACCGCCGCACGGCTCTGTCGAACAAAGATATGGCTAATTTCAACCTGAATGCAGCCATTCTGCTTTTCTTTGCACATAACCTTGTTAGATATCTGTAGCTTTTATCCAATAGTCGACTTGATGATTTTAATCCACGCGTTGAAACTGACTTTTAACTGATCTTCGACCATGGTAATTGTCTGCTGTCTCAAGAACTCGTAAACGTTTTATTTAGTTCCAGTTTTGCAAATCAATTTCAATCCAAATCACGATTTAGCCCAACCAGTTGCTGAATCAGTATTCAACTTGAGTCACCTGAAATAACGTTTAATTTTTTGAAAAGCAACCATACTCTTCTAGTGTCTGGATCTAGGTACAGCAGGCATGTTCAGAGTTAGTTTTGAAACGTGTGGAATACTACGTTTTCCATAAGTTACTGTGATTGAATCGTAAAAAGCAGACACCGTAACAAAAGTGCAGCTTCTTCAATTTGCAGAGAATTTCATGTTGATACTCTTGTTGTGGTGTATCTTCCCATTTAGACTCCTGTGTGCGAATTATTTGCTTGAATTTTTTGTTCATAACGTCTCACAGGTATGAGCAAAGACCACGTACTAGTAAATAATAAGCAGTACCATGTTAAGCACGACTATTTTGAAAATTATGCATAACTAACAAGCACAATTGGGTGCTCCTTTAGCTCAGTCGGTAAAGGTGCAGCTACAAAGCAACACCATGCTGGAGGTGGCTGGGTTAAATTACCGGTCTGGTCTAGGAATTTTTCGTAAAGGAAAATTTCTCGACTCCCTGGACATAGAATATGATTGTACTTGCCACACAATCATACTAATGCAAAAATGGCACTTGGCTTCGCAAGCTCTCAATTAATAACTGAGAAAGCGCATTTATAGAACACTAAGTTGAGAGCAAGCTAATTGTGAAAGCAACAAGCATGTAAAATGCTAAAAAGGAAGAAAAAAGAACAAGCCACAAGTGTGGCACCTACGCTGAAAATAAGCCGGAAAATGGTTAACTCAAGAATCTTTGAATTCATGCAACTAACAATATATCATGGCCTTTTGCCTTCGATTGAAGATAACTAATATACACGGTGTTCAATAAATTCGGATACACTTTCAAAATTTGTTAAAAAAATGAAAACATGTTTTTTTATTTTTTGGATTTATGTTATTGAAAGCTATGTTTACAAGGAACGTTTACAACATTTCTCTTGGAATGACCCCCCCTTTGTACTCCTTAACGAGCTTCAAACGTTTCTCGAACGCGTCGCAGGCGGCACGCACGGACTGCATGGGCATGTCGCCCCAGATTTTGAGAATTACCGTCTTGAAATGATCCAAAGTGCTGACCTTGTATTCGTTCAGCTTCGCCATCATATAGGACCAAACAAAAAAGTCGAGAGGATTCAAGTCCGGGGAGCTTGGAGGACACAAAGTTTTGTCCAGAAAGTCGGTTAAATTGTCCCGACACCAGGCTTGAACCACATTTGCCGTATGGGCTGGTGCACCGTCCTGCTGGAACACGTAGTGCTCATCGCCGTAGAGGCTTCGGAGACTGGGGCAACAACCTTTTCCAAAACCTCAGTTTTGTAGTACGCCGCGTTGATTTTGACGTTTTTTCAATAAACACCAAGGGTAGCTTACCACGTTTGCATACTGCCCCCAAACCATCACCGACGCGGCACTTTGGAACCGAGGGATGTTTATATTGGATTCAGGAATGCTGTCCCTCGATGGCGCCCACACCCGGTCATTTTGCACATTGTGCGGCTGCTGCAGCACGAACAGTTTCTCGTCCGAAAAAACAAACTCCTGACCAGCGTGCCGAGAGAGGATCCTCTTAGCTCGATCCAACCGCTTTTTGCTGGTAGCCTCCGAAACGCCATGGACCTTACGTTTTTGTAAGGCCTGAAACCAAGGTCCTTGGTGAGTATGGTGTGAGCGGTTCCAATGGAAACGTTGAGATCTGCAGCCGTTTTCCGGATTGAGCGGTTCTTTTGCGCCGAATTCGCTCCCTCACGATCTTGATGACCCGTGGCGTCCTCGCTGAACGCGGCCGACCGGATCTCGCACGGTCATTGGTCGAGGACGTCTCCCGGTATCGCCTGATGGTCGTGTAGACAAAGTTCCGCTTGACCCCATGCGATTTCAGCAGCCGGAATATATCGCCGGGTCGCTCACCGTTCAAAAACGCTTAAGTACGAAGTCCCGATACTCTTTCATCGCGCGTAACAAACGAACAACAACTAACAGAATGTCAACACCGCGCACATTCGGTAGCGTATGAATGAAAGCTAAAGCTGACACCAATACCAATGCAGAATATGTCACATGGCGCATACCTACGCAATGATGAAAACTTGTATCTCGAACATCTCCGAACACCGTGTATAGATAAATATATTCAATACATACATGGGTTAAACTGGGGTGAAATCAGCCATATCTTCCTTCACAGAGCCGTGCGGTGGTTGAAACAGCCTGTATTCAATTTTCCAGGAAATTTTACATAAAACTAGTCCTTTTTTATTGATCTTAAACGACTCCGAGCAAAGATATCTTTAAATTATTCAATAATACAAAGGGAAGCGGGGTAAAATCAGCAATATCTCTGTTTATAGAGCTGTGCGGTGTTTGAAACAACCTTTATTCGATTTTCCAGGAAATTTCACATAGGATTAGTCGTATTTTGTTGATCTCGAGCATCTCCGAGCAAAGATATCTATAAATTATTCAATAATACAAGGGGAAGAGGGGTAAAATCTGCCATATCTTTGTTCACAGAGCCGTGCGGAGGTTGAAACAATCTTTATTCAATTTTCCTGGAAATTTCGCATACGACTAATCCTATTTTGTTGATCTTGAGCGACTCCGAGCAAAGATATCTATAAACTATTCAAAAATATAAGGGGAAGTGGGGTAAAACCAGCCATATCTTTGTTCACAGAGCCGTGCGGTGGTTATAACAGCTTCTATTAGATTTTCCAAGAAATTTCACATTGGATTAGCACTATTTTTTTGATCTTGATGCTCTCCGTGCAAAGATGTCTATAAATTGTTCAAGAATATAAGGGGTAGTGGGGTAAAATAAGCTCTATAACTCCACAAACATATCCGTGCGGTGATTGAAACCAGTTCCATTGGATTTTTCAGACAATTTTCAAGCGGAAATGGCCCTGTTTACGAGCCGCGCCTCAAAGCGACAAAAGTTACAGATTTTTCCTTAGTTTTCATCAGTTTTTGCCCACTGTGCAGTGGTTTGTAAATATTTGGATTAAATTAATTATTGTGGCTGCCTGGCGCTTAAGCGAAGGTTGTTTCTTTCCTAACCTTATCTCCCCTTCCCATGTCCCGTTACAGTGTATGCGTACGAAATATTGATTCTATTTTGTTTTTGCCATTTTCTAGTTAGGTGTCAAAATGGCGTCGAAGCAGGAAGAGCAAAATCCGGTTTGATGTTCCGGAAGACATAAGGAAGAAGAAAGGGTACAAATTCGCCAAAAAATACTTGCTCTGGCAGGCCATATGCCAATGCGGTAAACTGAGTAAACCGTACATCACAACGGGTACCAACAACAGTGAAATTTATTGCACCGAGTGCCTCCGGAAGCATCTGTTGTCCTTCCTTTGGTCCCACGGAGGCGTGACATTATTTTGGCCGGATTTGGCATCATGCCATTACGCGCGATCGACGTTGGATTGGTACCGTGACAATAACGTTGTTTTTGTATCAAAAACCGCCAACCCCCCAAAATCACCAGAGATTCGTCCAGTGGAACGATTTTGGGCCATAATGAAGGCCAAAGTTCGAAAATTTCCAAGGTGTTTAAGAACGAGCTGGAGGATGAAAGTGACCAAAAAGGTCGGCTCCACCATTGCACAAAATTAATGAGGGGTCTTAAGGGAAAGATGCGGGCTTTCAACCAAGGTTACGGCTTATCATTTTTGACTTATCCATATTCATTTGCCGATAGCTCCTCTCAGAAGCTCAATTTCAAAATATAATGTATCATGAACTTATGGTGCTTGAGTAGACCTACAACTTGGTCTAACAATACATAGCTCTATCTCTTATATCTGAGGAATAAGAGCGTATATTCGCAGTGAGCTTCGCGATGAAATTCGCGGTGAAGATCACGCGATCATCATCGTGAAGATCACTGTGAATATACGCTCTCATGTCGAAGATATAGGAGTTAGAGCAATGTACTGTTATACAAAGTTGTAGGTCTACTCATGCACTACAAGTTCATCATACATTATATTATCAAATCGACCCTCTGAAAGGAGATATTGGCAAATGAATATGCCTGAGTCAAAAATGATAAGCCGCAACCCTGCTTTCAACGATGGAAAGGAAATCAATTAAAAAAATTATGCCAAAAAATAATCCATATGTATTTGTTCATTCTCTGAAAGTTTCAGGAAAATCCGACTCCAAATATATTTTTGGCGAACACTTTTTCCTGGTGCATTTTTTTCGAGTACAGGCCTTATTACTTGAAAGTCGAGTTATTAGTACGAGACACTGAAGAAGTCTGCACATTGTAGACGAAATACGCGTATCTGTCGAACATAAGCAAAGGTAGTTGGAATTAAATGGAAGATACTAATTTTTCTTCTAATTTCTAGTTACAGGTATTCCACTAAACAGCTCAAACCCTCTAGGATTCGTCTGCCAAAAAGCCGGGCCAGTATTTTCATAAGCAATCCCAACCTTTCCATCAGATATATTGGAGACAAATTGGAAAAGTCCCACACAACAGTGCAAGGAGCAAAGAAACGAGCTGTAAAAATATAAGGTTATAGTGACACTAAATTGAGATGATAAGCAAAACACAACAGCCGAAGGAAGAGCGCGTATGTTGTACACGAATTTGTTAACCACGTCTGATTGCGTCGTAATGGACGATGAAACATATGTCAAGGCTGCTTCAAAGCAACTCCCAGGTCAAAATTGTTATACGACTACCGGAAAAGGAAAGGTTCAAGATAAGTTTGAGCTGGAAGGAATGTCAAAATTCTCGAAAATTTACTTAATTTTGCAGCCGGTTTGCCTTGAACTGTTCCTCGCTCACAACAGCTTTTTGAGTCTTCTTAAGCTTTCGCTTGACGATGGCCCAATATTGTTCGATTGGGCAGAGCTCTGGTGTGTTGAGAGGGCTCTTGTCCTTGGGCACCACGTGGACGTTGTTGGCAGCATACCACTCCATGGCCTTTTTTCCGTAATGGCAAGATGCCAAATCAGGCCAAAAGTAGAACGGAACAATTGTGTCGCTTCAGGAAGGGCAGTAGACATTTTTGTAGGCTCTCGCTCAGATAAATTTCCTGGTAACGGTTCCGGTCGCAATGTAAACTTTGCTATTCAAGCCACATGTACAGATGGCCTACCACACCTGATATTTCTTCGCGAAGGTTGACAGTTTAATGTGCTTGAAAATATCTGCCACCTTTCCCCGTTCGGTTGCCGTATGAAATACCTGTCCAGGAAGCTGTTTAAAGTCTGCCTTGACGTAAGTTTCATCATCCTGTACCACGCAATCAAACTTCGCCAGCATCGGCGTGTACAACTTTCGTGATCGTGCTTTGGCCGATGTGTTTTGTTTATCGTCGTGATTAAGAGTCACCACTTTCTTGTAAGTCGCCAGTCCAGCTCATTTTGTAGCTCTATCCACGGTTGAAGGCGCCACTCGCAGCTTCTTTGCGACATCTTGAACGGAGAGGTTAGGGTTCCGCTCGGAACAGCGGGCAACTCTGTTTCTCGTCACTGCGGCCTTCGGCTTTCGATTTCCCCCCGATCCAGCTTTCCTGGCTGTCGACAAACGTTCACCGAACACTTTTAATGCGTTGGTAACAGTTGATTTAGCCACATTCATCAATTTCGCCAACTTGTTGTGAGAGTAGTTTGAATTATCACCATGTACGTGCAACATTTTGATGCGTTGCTTCTCTTTCTTCGACGACATTTTGGTAACTGAAGTGCTAATCTCAAAATCAAAATTGAGGCATGATGCTACACGCACACATTTTAATAATGAGGGGTTTTTTAATGCACGATAAAAGCAAATACGTCAAGTTTAAGTCGACCAAATTTTGATCGAAACACCCTTTAGAAATACATTCTGACCTCATTTGCCCTTCCGTTGGATGCTCAGAGTTTCGTAGTAACGTTTAATCACACGACTCACCGTTGACTGCACGATTCCGAGTTGTTTTCCGATGTCCCGATGAGAGAGTTGAGGATTTCCCAGGTGCTAGTGCAAAACAAATTTGAGACGTTGCTTTTCGGGTAACGCCACTGTTCCCGGTGTGTCCACTAGCATTATCTGTCTTGACAGATCTATCATAACATATGGCAACCAACCTGACTTTTTTTTCGAAGGTGGATTTAGCACAAACAGATTTGTTGAGACATTATTAACAAATTGCAGTAGACTATCCCAAAATTTTCAGCGTGTAGAGCAATGATGGAGTCTCTGAAATTAAGTTTAATAAATTGACAATATTGGCGGCATTATTTTGGATTTCGTCATGATTATTCAAAAAAAAATGTCTGCTTAAAAGTCATTTCTGACAAAATATATGTTTTAACAGATCTATCCTAACATCTGACACACATGTCTTCACTTACCATATTCATTGACAGCGACACAAATGTTAAGACAGAAAATGCAAGTGGAGACACCAGCTAATGTTCGAAAAACTGACAGCGATAAAAATCCAAACAAAACACTCAAAACTACCCAAAATTTCATTACAGCGTTTTTTTTCCGTGATGCAATTTAATGTGTGACATTCTTTACTCAGTAAGGCGCGTCATGAACGCCTGTTCTAAACGTCACCTGAGTACAGCAAGCAGACAAACATTGGCCTATACTTGGAGAGAAATGTATCCAGTCTACCTTATTAGGACCTGTCGTGCCATAATTGCAGTAAGTTGAAACTCTATCAATGATTAACATAGTTTAAGACTCTCCGAAACATTCCCTTTTTAAGACGCCGTCCATAAATTACGTAACGCTTGTAGGGGGGCAAGGAGTACTCTCTAGCGTTTCAAAAATGTTACACAGGGGGGAGGGGGTCTAGCATAGTGTTACGTAACAAAAGAAAATCATAGGTCTGTATGCCTTTGTTTTCGAAAACTCATTTTTGGCATGGAAAAAAAATCCATGCACTCCTCGCATACATCCTAGTTATGCTCAATCTTGGTGCAATCTATCCTTTATAAATATTTTCAGTGTGTTATTTCACAAACACACCATGTATAAATTAAGCTACCACAAAATCAACCAGTAAACATGTTCAGATTTATCTCAGTGCATATGAAGTACGGTGATTGCAACTGTTTGTTTACATCCGGTTCATAATTTGAAAATCCGATATGCATCGCGGAAAGTGACTAAATAATGCGTGCGAAAATAGATAAGAACCAGTTGTTCCAGCAGCTTTTCACCAGCCTGCCGAAAGCTTACCCATCAAAATAAAAAAAATAAGCGCAGGAGGAAGCTATTTCACTTTGGAATGAGCTGAAAAGGTTCCACTTCTTTCAATTCTGCTAAAGGCCAGTATCGACATAAAAAGTATAGAGGTTACGGAATTTTGTTCAATATTACCAAGCGGAATTTTGACAATTGATCTGCATGGAACGAAATATCACCTTTACTTACGGAATAATCAAGCGGAATAATCGTTCTTTTCAGATGGATACTGCTTCAGAAATTTCTTTTGGATTCTTTACTTTTCCCAGTAAACGGAATTTAATATGGGTATGGGGTAGACAAAGAAATTTCTCTCGAACACGATACCGACCTTAAGATATCAGAGCTGTATAAAAAGAGCATGGGTCAAAAAGCTTCAATGCTTCAATCTGTATCTGCTTCAATATTGGGCAAAACAAAGTAAGACAACCCCAAAGGATCTACCGCAAGCATCAAACTGTTCAAAGCATGCCGAGAAGGATCCAACCAGTTCTCAATCAGTGCTTCAACCCCCGTCGAAATGCCCGGCTGAATGGCCTGAACAGCCCCCGTACAACAGAAATTGAAAGATAACCTATTGCAAATTTGCGATGTACGATACGTAAAAATTACATTGGACAGTTTATATTTACATTAACGGCACTATTTTCAAGTAAAATGCGGAAAGAAAAAGAAGACGAGCTAAAGAAAAAAGGAAAGGACAAGAGAGGCAGAAGAAGTTCCGTGCTGAGCAAAAGAAGTCCATTCAAAATTTGACCGTACCGCATATGAAGGACTATTTGAAAATGCATTCAAGTGTATTGGAAAAAAGTTGTTCAAATATTTTTTTTTCAAATCATATAAAAATATGATGTCTTGTTCAAACAAATGGATGATTCTTTGTTGTGCGGGATTGATCTTGAATATTGAGAAGACCGGATTAAATTCATATTATTCTTTCACAACTTTGTGAATTTTTGATCGAACGCTTTTCGTCAAGTTCCGGACAAGTGTTTCATCTAATTTTTTTGGACGCCTTAGCCCAAATGTTTTTGAACTCCTGCATATTCTCAGCTGCTTTATCGGTCTTTTTGGAGGCCCTCTTCACAATCGCCCAATAGTTTTCGATGGGCCGAAGCTGATGGGAATTTGGTGGATTGATGGCTTTCTCTACGAAATCTATACCCTTTTCAGTAAGCCAATTGAGAGTTGTTTTGACGTAATGCGCCAACGCTAAATCCGTCCAAAACAGTGTAGAATTACTATGCTTCTGATTAAAAGATCCGGGTTTTCTACCTATTCCTGGCATCAGAAGAATAGTGTTCCCCAAACTAGGTTATTATAGATTTTACACTCGCGTGATGAATTCCAAAGCACTTCACCGGTTATCGCATAGTTACACCCTTTTAACGTAGCCATGTGCCCAAAATCTTAATTTTCACGTCTGTTTCAATGCGTGACATTTTGAATACGAAGAATTTAAACCGTTCAAACAAGTAAACAAACGAAAGATGAAAGTCAAGCGCACAGCATGCTCTGATGAACACTTTAAAACCATCGCAAAAACACGCGTACAACGCAAATGTACGTGTATAGCCTATTTTCGGTACATCCCTTATTCAATTGATAACAGGTAGATTAACACTCGATACCGAGTACACGCAAATGTAAAATGCACTCCGTGTACTGGTATAAATTAGAACGCCGTCAAATTTTGCAAACTTTGACCTAAAGGGCGATACGGTCAAAATTTGGTCAATATCAACTTGACGTATTTCTTTCAATTTTGCATTTAAAAAACCTGATCACCCCTAATTTTGAAGGTGTGTGTGTGTGTAGAATGTTGCTCCTATTTTGATTTTGGAATTCACTCTTCAGTTGTCAAAATGCCGTCCAAGCAAGAAGAGCAGCGTATCAAAATTATGCTCGCGCATCGCGAAAATCCGAGCTACTCGCACGCAAAGTTGGCAAAATCGCTAAAAGTTGCCAAATCAACGGTTACAAATGTAATTAAAGTGTTTGGGGAACGTTTGTCGACAGCCGGAAGTCTGGATCGGGGAAATCGAAAACCGGAAGCCGCTGAGACGACAAAGAGAGTTGCCGGTAGTTTCAAGCGAAACCCTAACCTATCTCTCCGAGATGCCGCAAATAAGCTGGGTGTATCGTCTACAACCGTGCATCGAGCCAAAAACGAGCCGGACTATCGACTTACAAGAAGGTAGTGACTCCAAATCACGATGATAAACAAAATACGACGGCTAGCGCGATCCCGGAGGCTGTACACGACGATGCTGACGAAGTTTGACTGCGTGGTAATGGACGACGAAACCTACGTCAAAGCCGACTACAAGCAGCTTCCGGGACAGGAGTTTTATACGGCAAAAGGAAGGGGAAAGGTAGCAGATATTTTCAAGCACACGAAACTGTCAAAGTTCGCAAAGAAATATCTGGTTTGGCAAGCCATCTGTACCTGTGGCTTGAAAAGCAGCATTTTCATAGCTTCCGGGACTGTCAACCAAGAAATCTACGTGAAAGAGTGTTTGAATAAACGTCTGCTGCCTTTTCCTGAAGAAACACGGTTGTTCCGTACTGTTTTGGCCGGATTTGGCATCTTGCCATTACGGTAAAAAGGCCATGGAGTGGTACGCCGCCAACAACGTGCAGGTGGTTCCCTAAGGACAAGAACCCTCCCAACACGCCAGAGCTCCACCCAATTGAGAAATACTGGGCTATTATCAAGCGGAACCCAAAGAAGACCAAAAACTGCTAAGGGCGAGCAGCAGTTCAAGGCAAACTGGCTTTCTGCGGCGAAGAAGGTGGACAAGGTGGCTGTACAAAATCTGATGGCAGGGGTCAAGCGTAAGGCCCGGCAATTCGGATTTGGAAAAGCGGAAGCCTAACTGAATATTTTTCCTGAATTTTATACTAATTGAACTTGAAAAAGAAATTTAATTTGATTTTTTAAATAAACGATTTCACCGATTTACACGCGTTTTCCCTTGACCAAATTTTGACCGTATCACCCTTTACGCCTTTAATTGCTTTCACGCAACGTCGACCGCTAAAAAATATAAACAGAGATTAGTCAATCGGGGTTTGGTAAATTTAAATTCATTCCCCACGAAGATTAGATTGAACTCAATCGTAATACAGCTAATACAACAACAACAACAACAACAACAACAACAACAACAGCATCTACTGATAACCCCCTACGATTTTCGACTTTGTGTTTGGGCATTCGGGACATTTGTCGTTTGGCTTGCTTAATGATAAATGGCGTTGTCATCTTTGTTCCCCGGTCGACCAGATCCAGCACCGCTACTCAGTCGATAAGTGACAATCGAAGGATCTAGATCGGGTGGTGATATTTGAACACTCTCAGCCAGGGAAACTTATGACGTGAAAATGCTAATTCTAGCCATATTAGCAGCGGTAGTTATCTACTTTTTGGGACAATTTTTGCGTGAAAGAGCAGAACTGAAGAAAGTTTCAGCACATTTTGGGGGACCGAAGCCTCTACCGGTTATAGGAAACTTGCTTGAGTTCAATACGGACATTCCGGGTGAGTATTCTCTGTTGATTCGTTTATGTGGAGGAGAGTTTTAAATAAGAGCGTAATTAGCTTATCGAGTGAAGGTGGTAACGATGAGACCGAAATTTTTGTTTGAAGAGTTGATAATTGGTTATCGCGCCCATCGATTGGGGCTGACGCATGGAGGATTCAATAGTGTAGTAATTTGAGGATATTCCAATAGGTTCATATTGCAATAAACGAAGAAAAGTTCGTCGACTCTCTAGGAACACGGCTATATGCCACACGGTCATATGCATGTACTCTTGCAAAAAATAGTTCGCATCGAAAACCCACAACTTATAACTTTGGAAGTGTAATTAGAGCTGCTACTTGAGAGAAAACTAATTATGACAAGCAGAAAATTTATGATGCACGGAAGCAGAAAAAAATACTAAGAGAAAAAAATCGTGAATAACTCTGAAAGAGATATTATCATTTGATAAGAGATTCCATACATTTTCTTAAGGAGATATGGTTAAAAGGAATTAACAGAGGGTTTGTTGCCTTTATCAAAATACGGCATAATAAAGAATCAGGTCAGAAAGATATCGTCGAGTAGTCTGTTCGACTTTTCAGCAACGATAACGAATCAGTAGTTATTTAACCAAAATTGAGAACTTGAACAGGATTTGGTGATGTCTAATCGCTGCTTGAAATGAGGTTATGTGGCTGCGAGTTTGCAAACATCTTAGGCATGCTGTACGAGAGCAAAACATCTTTTACAGTTTTCCTACCCTCAAACAGATCCATCCGGGAAGGGGAAAAGATCCCAAAGCCAGCAAACAAATCAAGCAAACACCAAAAATCCAAAGCTAGAGGAATATACCACATCACATAACATTCCAACAAGCCCAGCAAGTATGTGCCAACATTCATCAACGGTGTGGCTATCAAGCTGCAGTTGCAAACAGCAAGTGACATCACGGTGAGCTTGAAGCCAACCTGGAACTATTTGGACAACCCTCAGATCAACAGACCAACGATCAGTTCAATCAACGCGTCGACTAAAGGCCCAAACGTAATGTGGAGGGAAACGGAACGGAAACGGCAAGTTTGACAGTTGTCGCAAATGAGGTTGATATGTCCAATTGGAATCAACTTGGATCTAATCAGTTTTCTATCCGACAAGCAGGTTTAGTCAGATTGGGCTCTTCCGCTGCCGTCGCCGTTCCGCATCCTTTATCACTGCGCTCGAGCCTTAAGCCGCTCCATCTAATGATTGAGTTCCAGTGTGACGTCAACATCAGCGGCAAAACTGCGCTAGGAAGGTGTTTCGTTACGATAGACTGAATCGAACAGTTCGAGCTGTGGTCGGTTCCCCTCGACTTTGTCTGCAATCTAGGTTTACCAGCAGATCCGTGAATTTCTTGCGAAGCATGCAGATGTTTTCAATGGTTCAATGGGGCACTGCAAGCAAAACCTGTCTGCTGTCCCAAAAGTTCAGTTCACTTCGACGGAATGGTGTTGTATGTAGAACTCATTCGGTTGCAAACGTTGGGCATAATCAAAACAGTCGTTTTCTCAGTCGAATGGGCTACTCTCATCGTGGCTGTGTGTAAACTTAACGTTAGCATCTGCGCAGACTATGCAACGCGGTCAACGAAACGTTGGAACCCTAGTACTATCCGCTTCTGACGGTGGAAGAAATCTTAGTCTAACTCAACGGCATCATCATTTTTAGCATCATCGATCTCTCCTATGCCTACCTACTGTTTGACTTGGATGACGACTCCAAGAAGCTACTCACCATCAACACACATCGCGGGTTATTCCGACTCAGTCCGAAAGTGTCGCAAATATCAAGTCCCTACACACCACCTGTTCATCGAGTTCAAGGCCGCATACGATACTATTGGCCGTGAAGAGCTATGGAAGATTATGGACGAGAACCCTTTTCTCGGGAAACGGACCAGAATGATCAATGCTACGATGTACGGTGTACAGTGTTTTGTGAAGATATCGGGTGCGTTATCAGACTCGTTTGAAACACGCAAAGAACTTCGACAAGGCGATGGTCTTTCCTGCCTCCTGTTCAACATTGTGCTAGAAGGTGTTATGAAACGTGGGGTACGATTTTCAATCAATCCGGCCAGTTCATCTGCTTCTCTGACGACGTGGACATTGTCGGCAGAACGTTCTAGGTGGTAGCTGATCAGTACACCAAGCTGAAACGTTAAGCGGAAAAGATTGGATTGAAGGTGAATGCGACGAATACTAAGTATCTGTTGGCTGGAGGAACCGAGCCGGGTAGAGCTCGCATTGGCAGAA
Organism: Aedes japonicus; assembly: GCA_034211315.2. Classification (NCBI taxonomy): domain Eukaryota; kingdom Metazoa; phylum Arthropoda; class Insecta; order Diptera; family Culicidae; genus Aedes; species Aedes japonicus. The sequence continues at coordinate 28,083 of JASCZW010007180.1, forward strand.
CTGTGGCAATCGATGGAGATGGGTTCGAGGTGGTGGTTGAGTTTGTGTACTTCGGATCATTTGTTACGTAGGATAACAACTGAAGCAGATAAATTCGGAGACGCATTATTACGAGACGTGGACAATGCTTCCGGAAGTCGCTCAAGCTGGAATTCAAAAGTCGCTCAAGCTGGAAGAGTACAAAAGGCGGGACATGTTGTAAGAATGCCGGACAACAACCCCGCAAAAATGGTATTTGTCTCGAATCCGATCCAGACGCAAAGGAGTGCAGTGAGCTAGGAATCAAGTGTGGGACATTCGAGGAACTGGAGACAAGCAGCCCTCAACCGAGTTCTATGGAGAAACATCTTGACGCTGGTGTGGTCTTAATAGGACGTTGGACCAGCATAAGTATGTAAGTAAGTATAAAAGCTTAAAGTTTGTTTTTGTTTGAAGAAGTATTTTTAAGAAGTAAAATATAAGTTGAACGAATAAAAACAGCACAAATATAATTTTCTGTTTTGTGATCACGTTTTAACCAAATGTGTTTGAAAAAAACATCCTGTAACCTTTTTCAAGACCAGACAGGTTTGGTATTTATCCTTACGAATTTTGATGTTTTTGGTGCTACTTGAGATGTCTACGATCTAGAAAATCTTAAGATGGTAATTTTGGTAATCCAAAATTCTAAACTTGATAGTTATCCCCATTTTAGGCCATGTGTGCTGAAGTACTCTACCGACTCACTCTGGTAAATGCTGCAATTTGGAAAATAATTCTGAAAACCTTTGGTTCTTTATCCAATGCACAAAATTTGATTTTTTTTTTAAGAAATCCCGGTGATCCAGGTCTTCAGGTTATGCATATAACTTATTTGCTGATTCAACTTATACAATAATAACATCACTTAGAATTTGAAACAATTAAGACCCCGAGCGATTCAGCACCGCCCCAAAAGGGGACGCGCTTCAGCCCCAAGCTGCTGGTCTATATTCAACGGCAGCTTTCGGAGTGGACACCAAGCCCTCTTTTGTCCTAGGGTCTCAAGGTGTTGTTTGGTGTTGGAAGGGTTTTCCGTTATACTACGATGCAAAGTGATTCTGGTCACTGTTGGGCGCTTGGTGCCGGTGCGAGCTTAAAGAAGGCCACCGTTAAATTAAGGTCTCGGTGGTTGGCAGTATGACCGATACGAAAGCAGATCCATCAATCAAAAAAAAAAAACTCATATCCGGCGCAGTGCCAGTCGAATCGTTCAGTCTTTCTGTTCTTTTTTTTTTTTCATTTGTCACACTATTAGTTTTTCCCTTTTCTTTTCTATCCAAAAACGTTTACATCTGTCTAAATATCAGATAAAAAAATAATGGAAAATACAATCATAGAAAAACAACCAAAAATTTAAAAAAAACTTATATCGGATCACTGCCTACATATCGTACCCAAACTCCTTCACTTGACATATACAGGGTGTCCCACATCAAATTTCATCAACGCTGTAGAAAATTACCCGTTGGATATTTTCTTTTGAAAATTTGGGTAGACGAAGTTTAGAGTGTTGTTTTGTTGTTGTATTTTTATCGCTGTCAGTTTTTCGTAAAATTGGAAAGAAATGGCATCCCTCGAAAAGCAACGTCGCGAATTGATTTGCGCCACCACCTGAAAAATCCTCAACTGTCTCACAGGGACATCGGAAAACAACTCGGAATCGTGCAATCAACGATGAGTCGTGTGAATAAACGTTGCTACACACTTAGAAAATTTTACAGTATTCGGTAATTTTTTCACAGTACCGAACTTGCATAGTTGAACGTTCGGTAATCTGATTTAACGGATAGATTTTTGAAAGATTTTTGGAATCTATCCAGCAACCGCGTCTTTCGTCACTCACACACTGTACTCAAGTCCAGTTCTAGTACACACAAAGGGAGTACTTGATGATCAACAACTCCAAATTCTGAATCAGGTCAAACAAATGTTTAAAGTAGATACCTCCGAGTCATTAGAAACTACTTACTTGCAAGAACATACAATAACTCTGAAAGATGAGTGTAAAGGCTCTAAGCCGTTCCCAAAATAACAAGAAACATTGTTTACCTAGCTTGACCGAATGATAGACCGAGGTAAAGGGTGTTTCGGTCAAAATTTGGTCGACTCAAACTTGACGCATTTCCTTTCATAGTGCATTAAAAAAATTTGCGCACCCCTCATGCCTGTGTTTTGATTTGGAAATTAGCTTTTCAGCTATCCAAGAGTCGTCGAAGGAACGCATCAAAATTTTGCACGTGCATGGCGAAAATCCAAACTACTCTCACGCAAGTTGGCGAATTTGTTGAATATGGCTAAATGAACTGATACCAACGCATTAAAAGTGTCCGATGAACGGTGGTCGATAGCCAGGAAAGCTGGATCAGGGGAAAATCAAATACACTCCATAGAAAGTTCAGGGTCCTTCAAAGTTGTGAGCACACGTGTGTTGGCCTTGCATATGTATGGTAAAAGAATTTAATCGAGTACTTATAATTGAGAACCATAAGCTGTCTTGAGTTCAACTAGAAAAGTTGGGTTTTTTACCTGAATTTGCCGCATAAAGTTTCATTTATAAAAGTGTGGTTGCTTCCACAATCCAAAAGACGTTAGAGACATGTCAGTTATTCGTCCATCGACCCAGTTCACTCTAGGAGCTGTGGGAGCTCGAAATGGATTAGTGCTATTCGCATTATGGTGCTTTGTGGTTCAAGAATTTTTCTTCAGCTATTCTCGTGATCCATTTTTTGAACCGGAAGACTCATTAGCTTCTTTTCAAAAAAAAACTACCAGTAGTTTGCTGCATCTATATTGATTGAAAAACAATCGAGAAATCGCAATAAGAATCGAAATTCGAACTTACTACAAGTTTACTATCAATGAGGCAGAAGTGTATTAGTGTAATTCAAAATACTGTCATTGTGTTAGTGAGATGATGCACAGCCTGAATTTTGTTAACATGCATGACGTAGATCTACAAAAACAACAATTCACAACAGCAACAAATTACAAGGTGGAATGTGAATTTTCGGTAATTGGTATAGTTTTTTAAAAGTTTCGGCTGAAAAATTCCTTTTTGTGCACTTATAGCAACAATCAATATGCAACTAGCGATTTGAAATTGGTTCACTGTTGTAGAATCCCTTGGTCCGAATTACACCTTGAAGCCAGCACCTTGCTGTACATATTTGCGCCTTTGTATTGATTTGTCGTGTTATTTTGACAGAATATTTGAGAGTGTGTTCATGTGAGTTCATTATTAGGGGCGCATTATTAAGCTTGGGACCGAGCTTGGGACCAATGTTCTAGTACTGACTGAGCCAAGAAAATAATTGTTTTTGTATGGGACCTACTGGTCTTAGAGTTAGTCTATGGTTAAGTTGTATTAGTGTAATACAAAATACTGTCATTGTGTTCGTGAGATGATGCACAGCCTGAACTTTGTAAACATGCGTGACATAGATCTGCAAAAATAACAATTCCCAACAGCAGGAAATTACAAGGTGTAATGTGTATTTTTGGTAATTAGTAGAGGAAAGGCTTGTAAGATGGAACGGCTTGTAATTCACAGCGACAACATTATCGTGCTGACAAGTTTTAACTTGATTTTTTTTACTATTCTTAAATTTTCATTTGCTTTTGGAGTGAATTCACTCATTCGATTTAGCTTATACAGGCATCATTGCTCGAAAGTGTTGCCATAATTAAAATAGCAATTATTTATAAAGCTTAATAAGTTCCCATCGATATCAAAAGGTTAACATTTGTGTTGGCTATCATTTTTGGTGTATTTTTATGATCCAAAGGCATTTCCAAACAAATCGCAAATTGAAACAATTTTTTGATGTTTTGTGTTTATGGCGTCATGTTTGTAAGATGGAACACATTTTTTTCGTTTTAAAACATATGAATGATATTTTTTATGTTTGGAAATGCCATGGAATCAACAATAAATTGAAATATAACAATACATTTTTTGAAATTTCAATTTTCGATGAATTTCGAAAATAGGCCATAATTTTTTTTTTATGACTATAAATAATCAGTTCCATGGGCAAACTTGGAGCTTTTTAGTTCCTCTTTCGATAGATCATCGAAAAAAATAAAAATTATGCATGTTACCAGCAAAAAACGAATGGCGTTCCATCTTACAAGCCATTTTTTGAAATTGCTATTTTTGATTGTTTTTGAAAATAGGCCATAACTTTTTTTTTATGACTATAAAAAATCAGTTCTTTAGGCAAAGTTTGAGGATTTTAGTTCTTCTTTCGAAAAATGTCTTTGGATCCGCGAAAAAATAAAAATCATACATGTTACGAGCAAAAAACGGATCGTGTTCCATCTTACAAGCCTTTCCTATATAGTTTGTTTTTTAAAGTTTCGGCTGAAAAATTCCTTTTTGTGCACTTATAGTATGCGGACAAAAACTAAACTTGTTTTGTAATCATTCGCTTGTTTTTGAAGTTTTACGTCCCTACACGAAATCATGGATTGTTAACACATTTTTCGTTACTAATACCGACAAACATCTTGCTCTTTTCCACCTGTATACACCTAAGGGGCTGTTCAAAAACCACGTAGACAATTAAGGGGGGGGGGGGAGGTGTTTCGCAAAAGTCTACGTTTGTCTACGATGGGGGAGAGGGGGATATACCAAAAGTCTACGTAGACCTCTTTTTCTCTCTACAAAACGCAGAGAAAAACACCGTCATAATAAACATATTCCAGGTAAATCCAAACATAAAATTAGTTTATTTTGTCCGCAAACATAAACTTGCTTTCTTTTTAACATATTCTATGCTTAAAACGAAAGTGACATCGATGTTTGAAATTAAAATCATATTATGTTAATTTTGAACATATTAATGATACGAATAAATGTACAAATCTACTGGTTGCGTTGTAAATTTTATTTATTTATTCTATGAATCTTGGTTATCTTAGTCCTGGATTGAGTTTAAATGCTCACATGTTCCAATTTCAAGAAGTTTGCTCAGAGATGCACACAGTTTTGAGGCCTGAACTTTGTAAAAATTGAAACAATACATCAAATCAGTATAATATGGCAGCTAATTAAATAATGGAGCATAACATCCCGTTCAAACTACAACCTACATAACGTGATATAGACTGTCGTCATACTAGCATCTATACATCTAAAGCCTGTCTACGTTAAATTTCGGACACCAAAATAAAAAAAAAGCAAAAAGCGAATTACACATAATTCAACAAATACCGATTGTTTATTTCACAATAATAGATTTATATCTACATGAGAAACGGTTGATTAACGATGTTAATCCTTCCTTTCTGTTGACATCTCTCCAGCTTTCCGTACGATATTCTCAGGAAACGCCCGCCGTGACGATTCTTCAATCCTTCTTTGAAATCATCGGTGCCATTTGCTGTCTTCTTAGTTTCGAAGAATTTCCGCTTAACTAGAGCCCAGTACTTCCGCATTGAGCAAAGTTCTGGACAGTTTGGTGGGTTGTTTTTGGCACGTGTTTGACCTCTTGTACCTTATACCATTCCAGGACGCATTTTGCATAGTGACAAGAGGCCAAAACAGACATTGGAGAGTCGTAGACTTCTGATAAACGGTAAGCAACCAAGCTTTGCAGACATTCTTCTCGTACACATCCTTATTGATAGTGTCGGTATAGACGAAACGTTGTAGATCTTTCAATCAACAACTACATATGGCCTGTCACATCAAATCAAGCAAAACAATGCATTAGGTCCTAAGTAACATTGAGAGACGCTCTTTGTCGACTTTCTTTTTGCGTTCTTACGGCTGTGTAAAAACATGTTTAACTATTTTCAACATACCTTATGGTAGTAAAAAGTGTGATACGGGATCCAATACGTCGAAAACATCAGCAAATCGTTTGATAGACAAGCTATTAACCAAAGAGAAAGTCGACGAAGAGAATATCTCAATGTTACTTAGGACCTAATGTATTGTTCAGCTTGAAATACTTCTTCGAGTAATTGGCATTGGGATTTTTTACAATAATGGCTATCACCTTCTTGTCCATTTATCGGGAGCATACTTTTCGATTTGTTCCACTTCCAACCTTCCGATCCACAGTCAAGTGCTGGTCAAATAATTTGCAAACACATAACACGGTGCTTTTGGGAATTTTAGTTTCTTTGCAGGATCGTGTACCGATTAATTCGTGCTTCGCTGCCGTTCGTAAAAAATGCGTGTCCACCTGATTCGACGCCATTTTACTGAATGTAACAAGAATGTAAACATGTTGTTCCACGAAATTAAGTGGAGCGTTTCAACTGTCACATGAGTGAAACGTTTCAGCGATCCGCGAAATTATTCAAAATCTACCCAGAAATAAAAGTGTCCGAAATTAACGTTGACAGGCTTAAGTTTTCATCAAAAATAATTTGCGTGGCATTTGATATCAAGATCGTAATGTAGGTTGCAATATGAACGGAGTTTAATGCTACACGCTTAAATTACTGTCTCTAATTATCTTTTCGAGAAGAAAAAAGGGATAACAAGAGACAGTAATTTGAGCGTGTTGGTTGTGTTTCTCTATTCGTGTTTTACAACATCGATAGATTGAATGCATTGTATCAACACAATAGTAAGCTTATGATGTCACCCACCCAAGCAACACATCTCTTTTTTTTCCTTTACTATCGAGATCTTGATCTCGGGGCTGGTTCATCTCCCATCGATGTCGCTCAAATCCCTTTTAGGTATTTTCGTAATTTGTCCAGGGGTGAGATTCAAACTCGTGACTTTGGCGTGAGAGGTATGGATGTTAACCACTACGCCGGGGTCGCCCCCACAACACATCTCTCATAATTGGTTACAGAAACTCGATTGTGACTTAATTGACATTGCAGAAACTCGATTGTGACTTAATCACCACGATCGTAATTAGTTGCAGCAACTTGATTATGACTAACAAAAGCACATTTATGTCTTCTCAACTTAATGGCAAAATGTGTGCTACTAGGGAGCTTCCGCTGATGAACTTTAATTATTGATTCAAGCAACCATCATGTGGGCATCCTTAGCATTTGCTTAATTGATTATTGTTATTTTTTATTTATGTCAATTGTTTATGAGACAAAATAAAAATTAATAACTGAATAACTTGATTGTTTGAGTTTTATTTCATAAACCGTTCCTCAAACCACCACAGCCACATATTGTAGAGCATTGTCCATAAATTTAAAAAACAATGAATTTGATAAAGTCTACGTAGACTTTAAGGGGGGGGCTTGGAAAAAGTCTACGAAAGTCTACTATGAGGGAGGAGGGGATTTGAAAGTGTCAAATTTCGGTCAACGTGGTTTTTATGAACAGTCCCTAATTGGTTTACTAAATACTAGCGACAATGACAGGTATGCTGCGCAAAGCTAAAGAGCGAGAGCGAGGCGAAGAAATGTCAAAGTTCAAAGCGCAGGCAAACGTTCAAGCTCGAACAAAGCAATTCAAATTTGTTGTGTAAAATTCCACCTTGCACAGTAGCGTCGCCTAGTCAACTACTTGTGACATTAAGTCTGACAGTTTCACTGGCAATCAATTTTACCTTTATCAAACAAAACAAATCTGAGGCGCCATCTGTTGGCTTATTGCTACTTGATATCTTTAGGGAAGCCATGTTTTTACACAGGTAAATGAGATGAAGTCGAAGGTCTGTTTGCGTACAAAGTGTAGTTAGTGCTAGGTGAGGGCGAATGTTGATATTGATCATTGTCGTTCAGAATAGGCCTGGCAGCGTGTAGTAACATTTTAACATGTTGCAATCACTTATTGAGTCACTGATGATCTGTTTCGTGAAAAAAAAAACGGTTCTAAATCACTGCTACTTGACATTTGTAAAAGTTACGTACGTTATTGAGTACGTTACTACGTCTGCGATTGTGTGTTTACTCGATTATAAATAATAAAAAAGTGTTTCGGCAACGATACTCTAAAGAAAACAGTCGTTTATCAGTGGCGCAAACATTTCAGAAGTGGCCATGAGTCCGTTAACGATGATGAGAGAAGTGGTAGGCAAACATCGACATCGAAAACCGACGAAAAAATCAACAAAATTGTGCAATGCACATTGGGAAAAAAAGTACATGAATCGTGAAAGAATTCGATAGTTCAGCTCCAAGTAGCACAAGGTTAGTGAACAATAGCCATTTTTATGTGAAAACTCCTGGGAAATCGAATGCCGCAGAATTCAGTGGACGGAGATATTTGACTTATTTTACCCCAAATTCCCCCGTATTTTCAAATAATGATCAGTAATCAATGCTTGGAAGAGTCTACGGTAGTCAAAAGAGGCCTATTATTATGAAGAATTTCCCTAAAAATCTAATGGAGGTGGTTACAGCAGCCGCACGGGTCGGGTAACGGAGATATTGCTGATTTTAAACCACTTCTCCCATGTTTTCTAATATTGTTCATTAATCTATGCTGGGAGGGGTCTGCGGGAGTCAAAATAAGCTTATTCTTATGATGAATTTCCCTAAATATTGAATGAAGGTGGTTGCAGCCACCGTATGAGTCGGGAAATAGAGATATTGGGTTTATTTTGCCCCAATTCCCCGTGTTTTTGAATATTGCTGAATAATCTATGATCAAAGGGGTCTGGTGTAGTCAAACTAGGCCTATTCTTATGTAGAACTTTCCTAGAAATCGACTGAAGGTGTTTGCAGTCACCGCACGAGTCGAGAAACAGAGATATTGGGTTTATTTTGCTCCAATTCCCTGTATTTTCGAATATTGCTGATTAATCTATGCTCGGAGGGGTGGTTTGGATAAATGCGCAATATTCCGAAAATATGGGGAAGTGGGGTAAAATCACCAATATCTCCGTGTCCTGACTCGTGCAGCGGCTACAACTACCTCCATTCGGTTCCTAGGGAAATTCTACATAAGAATAGGCCTATTTTGCACCACAGATTCCCTTCGATCATAGGTTAATAAACAATATTCGAAAAATGGGGGGAAGTGGGGGTAAAATCAAGTAATATCTCTGTTACTCGACCCGTGCTATGGCTGCAATCAATTCCATTCAATTTCTAGGAAATTCTACATAAGAATAGGCCTATTTTGACTACCGCAAACCTATTTTGGCCTATTTTGACTACCTCCAAGCGCAGATTACTGGTCATTATTCGAAAATACGGGGGAATTTGGGGTAAACTAAGCCAAATATCTCCTTCCTTTCGCGATTCATGTACTTTTTTCCCACTGTGCAATGGATGATAGGACTACGCAAATTGACCATAAGAGAGATAGCAGAGGAGTTGGAAATTGCCTACGGATCCGTTCAATACATTTCAAGCTGAACAATGCATTAGTAACCTAAGTTACACTGAGACGCTCTCTTCGTCGACTTTCTCTTTCGTTAAAAGTTTATCGATTATACGATTTGCTGATGCTGTATTGTATCCTTAATGACACCTTGTATTACCATACTGAGAGTTGATAATACATAAATAGGAACGCAAAGCGAAAGTAAACGAAGAGAGTTTCCTAATGTTACTTAGGACCTAATGCATTGTCCAGCTTGATTTGGTGATTTGCGCCTCAGACGTGTCGCTACAAAGTTTGACTATCTTGTAAAAAAGGGATTGCGTTGACGTCACAAAAGACATGACTTCCAAGGCCGAATCTGACCTAACATTCATCAAACGGATCATCACTGGAGAGGAGACGAGGATTTATGAGTATGACACGCAATCCAGACATCAAGTGAGTGAATGGCTTTGCACCGAATAAGCCGCAACCAAGAAAACCACGTCGTTTTCAGTCAAAAAAAATGGGTTACAAGGGTGTTGTGTATCGTGATTTCTTTTCACAAGCCCAGACCGTCTTGGGTGAAGCAATTCGCCAAAAAGACCAGACTTATGGGCATACAAGTTATCCGTGAACATGTGGCTTAAATCGAAACGGATACCATTATGCAACCACTGAATTTAGCTGATTCGGCTCCCTGCCGGCTCCCCTTTTTCCTATTCGGTCGACTCAAGAAACTGCTCCGCAGAACGCGGAAAATCGAAGAGGGCTCTGATTGCGATACACGGAAAAAACCGCAAACCGATTATAAAAAATGTTTCGAGGATTCGATCAAGTGCTGCCATAAATGCGTTGCAGTTGATGGGGAGTACTCTGAAGCGGACAATATTTGATTTTTGTATAATCTTTTGATTTTGATGCATAATGTGGATTTTGATGTACACACTTAGGGAACGTCCATAAGTTTTATAACCTCCCCTGCCACGTTTTTTTATGAACCTTCAAATGTTTTTGTATGGATCGTCACGTTTTCTCAAATCCCCTGTCCCCTCTTACTGCGTGACATAATTAATGGACCTTCCCTTGGAAAATTTTACAGTATTCGGTAATTATTTACCAAACTTTCAACTGCTGAACGTTCAGTAATCCGATTTAACGAATTTCGGTATTGTATTTTTCCGGTAATTTTTTTACAGATAACAGTAAAATTTCACCGAAATCCGGTAAATCGGATTACCGAACGTTAAGTTGTTGAAAGTTCGGTAAAAAATTACCGAATACTGTAAAATTTTCTAAGTGTGTATAATCTTGTATTTTCAGTTTCCTGAAGAAATTCCGGAAACTTTTTTAACAGGTTGCGGTACGATTTTGAGAAAATGCTTTCAGTACACTTTCCTCAAGTAGCTTCGCTCGTGAGTGAATTCGCTCGCTTTTATTCATTTGACCTACTGTTAAATTGTAAATGCTAATGTTTATATCAATTTCACACCCCTCCACAACATTACTCCAGGAATCTTCGAAAAGGGCATTCACCTACTCAAAACCCACGGTCCGAATGTATTCCTGTGGGGCCTTCTGAACCAGAACCTCCTGCTGGTGAGCGAACCCAAACTGGTCGAAAAGGTCCTGCTGGCGAAGCAAACGCAAAAATCGCTACTGTACAGCTTCCTGCACTCATGGCTCCGGACCGGGCTGCTTCTGTCCAGCGGGGAGAAATGGTTCCAACGGCGGCGCATCATCACTCCGACGTTCCATTTCAAAATTTTGGAACAATTCGTATCGGTGTTCAACCGGGAAGCGGACACAATGGTTGAACTGATGAGGAAGCACGCCGGACGCGAGGAATTCGATGTCTACTCGTACGTGACGCTGATGGCACTGGATAGTGTTTGTGGTATGGATAGGATATGGTTTCTTCTCGAAGAAAATTGACATCCTCATGCTCTTCCAGAAACTTCCATGGGAACAACGGTCAATGCTCAAAGCGATCCCAACAACCAATACGTGCAAAATGTGAAACGGTAATTGCTTCTCTGGAACCTAGCTTATGATCTCTAATTTTAATTAATTCCAGCATGTCGGTGCTTTTCTTGCTTCGGGTTGTCAACATACTGGGAGGTTTTCCGACGCTCTACTCAATCATCCATCCTAGTGCGTACGAGCAGCGCGCAGTTGTTCGAAAGTTACACGAATTCACGGACAATGTCATAGCCCAACGCAGGGCACAGCTGAAGAATATGAGGACGGACATCAACCACAACGATGACAGTGTTTACTTGAGGCAAAAGATGACGTTTTTGGACCTGCTTCTGAACGTTACGGTAGATGGAAAGCCGTTGAGTGATCTGGACATTCGCGAGGAAGTCGACACATTTATGTTTGAAGTATATCTGATTTGTTTGTCAAAATAACTTCGCTGATGAATGAACTTTTCTAGGGTCATGACACAACCACAACTGGCATATCCTTCACGATCTACCAATTGGTTCTAAATCCTCACGTTCAAGACAAAATCTACACGGAGATTATTGAAATTTTAGGAGAAAACCATAAATCAGTGGAGTTGACTTACCAATCACTGCAAGAATTCAAATATCTGGAGATGGCAATCAAAGAGGGTTTGAGGCTTTTCCCTCCGGTACCCTTCATAGGGCGAAATTTAGTTGAAAGCATCGAGTTAGGTATCTTGAGTAACTTCTCAAAAAGTTTCTTCAATTGAAATAATGTAACCTGATTTTTCCAGACAGCGTCACCCTGAAGCCCGGCCAGGATATCCTGGTGCCAATCTACATGGTCCACCGCAACCCGAGTGTATTTCCCGATCCCGAGCGATACGATCCGGAACGGTTTGCCGATGGTGCCGAGTCGAAACGGGGCCCCTACGATTACATTCCCTTCAGTGCCGGATCGCGGAACTGTATCGGGCAACGGTTTGCCATGTTGGAGATGAAGGCGGCACTGATCAAGCTGATCGGTAGTTATCGCCTCCTGCCGGGTGAATCACTGAAGAATTTGCGCATTAAGACTGATTTGGTGCTGCGGCCCGATGTGGGAATTCCGATTCGCTTGGTTGAGCGAACCTAACATGGTCGTCGGAGCTTGCCATTCTGAGTGATCCACGTGATATAGGGAAGTTTCGGTTATATATGAATGCAGCATTATTAGAAATATTGACACAAATATTACCATTGCATTTTGAATTATTTAATAAATGATTTTGAAAAATACTTCAGAAAGTTACAAATGGTATAAGATTCACTCACCAATCAGATTTTTATTACTCTTTTCTTTACTCAACGCCTACAAAGTTTGGAATGTTCGGACAATAGTTGGTGCTTATGTCCCAACCGCATCACTTAACTTGATTTTTTTACGTAGGACGTCTGTGTTTTCAATACGTGTTGCGAATGCGAAAAGACGAAACGTCACGAAATATGATTAGATTTTGAACGCTAATTACTCAGTCATTTCACGATCGATTTCCTAATTGCTTACACCAATCGATAGGGACATTTAATACGCGTTTGATTCCATTTTAAATATTAAACCAATTCTTGAATGCATCCTAGAAAATGAGGACATCTTGAATGCATCATTTTTCTTATCACCGGCCAGGCCAACTGGGTAGCATGTGTTGCAGAGAGGATTCCAAGAAATAGAGTGATTCCAGGAAATGTGTCTGAAATTACTCTACTACTGCGAATCATGGGAAGGGAGAAAGCTTGGACCTCCCGTACCAAACACTTCCATATAGAGTTAAATAATGTGATTACGTGTATTTTATCGTTGGGAGCATACATGCTGGCAAGATTAGTTTATACTCCTTTTGCCTGTGGATGGACTTTTGGCATTTGAACCAAAAGTCCAGTAATAATTTGCCAAGGTTATATCGCCTTATCTCGCTCACTAAAATTGAGATTGAAATTGAAAATTTTCAGAATAATACATTTAGTTACTTGTTGTATAAAAATCTGTATCCACATTAATCCGGACACCTTCAAATCATTGTAACTTTTGAAATATTGCACGCAGGAATGAAAAATTTCACTGTGGTATAGCTGAGAGTCTATGATGAAAAGACTATGATTGATGTTTGCATTTCATGTTTAGTATTCAAGATGGCGACGAAAGAAAAACAAGTGCGCGTGCGAATTTTGTACGGGCGTACGGCAAATCCTGACTTGTCAATACGGGACCTTGAAAAACATTGGATTTGCCTAAATCCACTGTTCACGATGTGCTCAAATCATTTTCGGAATGTTTGACGGTGGAGAGGAAACCGAGAAACTGAAAAGGATATTAAACGAAAAACCCAAATCTCTCCATTCGAACGATGGATCGTAGGGATAGGGATGTCGCCTGGTTTTGTCCAAAATCAAAACAACGTTTGGGACTTAAGTCGTATGAAGTAAAAACAGTTCCAAATCACAACGTCAAACAGAACTTGGCAGCCAAATCACGGGCTCGACGTTTGTACTGCGAATATTTGACGAAGTTTTCATGCGTTGTTATGGACGATGAAACTTATGTCCTGGAGGATTTCAAAGCAGCTTCCAGGACTGGCTTTTATTCTGCTATGGCCAAAAATGCTACAGCTGAGCATTTCAGAACGAAGAAGGCATCGAAATTTCCAAAAAATACCTTGTGAGCAAGCAATTTGCACGTGTGGCAAAAAGAGTAAATCTTTCGTCACTACGGGCACAATCAACAAGAGGATCTATCAGAAAGAGTGTCTGCAGAAGCGATTGCTATCCTTCATCAAAAGTCACAAAGGAAAACCTTTGTTCTGGCCCGATTTGGCATCATGCCACTATGCTAAAACTGTGATGGAGTGGTACCAAGCAGATCAAGTGAACATTGTACCAAAAACATCAAACCCGCCAAATTGTCCAGAGCTACGGCCAATCGAGAGATATTGGGCTCTGTTGAAGCGGAAGCTTTCTGAAACGAAGCAAGGAATCAACACTTCCAGCAAATTTGGCAAGACGCTTCTACGATTTCTGAAGAGTCTGTACAAACCCTGATGGACGAAGTTAAGCGCAAAGTTCCGAAAATTTTATGCAAATACCGAATAACTATGTTTTGTCTTCACGAATTGTTAAAACACATCCCATGAATCTGAAATAAACAACTACGACGGAAATATAATGCGAAATATATGTTTTATTCATGTTTTGAGGTGTCCGGATTATTGCGGATACAGACCTTAAAAGTCTTAAAACACATCACAACGATTGAAGGACCCGGTAAAAATAAGAGTCTGTAGTTGCATTTCGTGCTTTCTGGCAACTTTTCTTCTATTGATATCCAAGCTCTTTCAGTTAGCACCACTCAAGGGCCACTTGGTGCTAAGACTTGTTTGTGACAAAATCTGGACAGATTATAGTCTGAATATAACAAGTTAGCTCAATCCAAGATGCATTTTTATTCATTTAATTGTGCATTATGAGTCATCTTAAAACTAATTACAGTTACTTAATTAGGCTGCATTTTGAGTGTGCACACTACCAAAATTTCATGTAAATTTCTGTCAGCTGGGACCAACACATGCAAGCGTCATTTAGCACATGCGAATGAGTTGAAAGAGATGAGGGAAATAAATTCAATCAAATACATTTTTCGTCGGATTGCATATGTGTCAGTTTCAGCAGACATAATTTTACACGAAATCTTTCTTTACATTCCTCGAAGTTTAACAAACATGAATTACGTCTCGTTTAAAACTCATAATTTTTTTGTGTGTACTCCATCCATTAGAGCTGTGCAGACTTCTCTGCAAACTCGATTTAGCTGCTTTTGTCATAGTTGTCCGAAATTGTTCCATAGTTGTAGCTTGTTGTTCATATTGAGAGAATTTTCTCTTCACGAGAGCCCAATACCGCTCGATAGGTCGTAGCTCCAGGCAGTTAGGTGTATTCGGCTCTTTCGGTACAACATGGACACCATTCGCTTTATACCATTCCAAAACATCTCTGGTGTAGTCACAAGATGCCAAATCAGGGTGCGTAGGAATGGTAACAATCGCTTCTTTAGGCATGCTTCACGGTATATTTCCTTGTTTACCGATCCGGAAGTGGTGAAGCTTTGGCTTGCTCGACCACAGCTGCATATTGCCTGCCAAACTTTTCGGGAAGCTGCTTAAAGTCTTCCAGCACATATGTTTCATCGTTCATTATCACGCAGGAAAACTTTTAGCCGTCACGTTCTGTTTATTATTACGGTTCGGTACAGTTTTCAATTTGAACGACTTCATACCTTGCCGGTGCTTGAAGTATGTACGAAAGTTGGGGACATTTTTATTTTTCTAGCCACATTACGTACCGGAAGATCTGGTCTCTTCTGCCATATTTGCATCCCTTCGCGTCCTTCTGGTGGTTCCTGAAATTCGTTTTTGTTTCGCTCCCAGCCTTCCTGGCTGTTGTCAAACGTGTATCGAAAGATTTAAGAACGTTATGGACAGTGCTTGCAGGAAAACCAAGCTTTTTTGCAAGTTTTCTTACTAACAGATCCGGATTTTCATTGCGACCGCACACAATTGCTTTTCACACTTGCTCTTCTTTCGACGCCATCTTCGATCTAAAAGCTTGTAGTATCACCAAAAATTGATTTTACACAATGAACAGACATACGTTCATCAGTCTGCGAAATATTTCACGCGTTGATGAAGTATTTCCAGAGATATACGTATTTTGGGGTGTCCAGATTTTGTCGTGAGCAAGCCTTAAACATGACTCCATAGTTTGTTCCATTTGATGTGTTATTAAATCCTAATTTGAAACCCAAAATAGTAAACACTGACACACTCAAAGTTACGTTTTGCATGCTACATTTACAGCAGGACCTAAGGTTACATCAAATCTAAGTTCGTAAGTTTGTAAAACAGCCGCTTGACTGAATACTGGGATTTGCAAATTTACATGATCCTTGTCTTTGGTGTTATAACAATATCAGACCCGTTTCTAACTCAGTCGGTTTCATGCGTCACGACAAGTCACAAGTTCAAATTCCATTACTAGTAAATGTAATGTTCGATATTAAAACTGCAGTATTAAAATAAGCAAACTTTGGGGTAAAGGAAAGAATGTTCTCAAATTAAACATTTTCAGTAATTCACGATCCGGTCACGTAGCGGCCCATTTGTTTCTACTCTTCATTAATCTGACCATGGTGACAAATTCAACCATCTTTAAAAAAAATATTATGCGGAGGCCAATGACCAGGTTCGGCACAATGTAATTTCTAAATTTTCATAGTGATTTGAATATCATGTAAAAGCGTATTTTCTTCCATACGAAGCAGCCACTTGCATGATATAGTTGTAATGAAGACGAGCTTTTGTAAACAACATTATCGGCAATTTATGGAATGTCTCAGAACTTTACACGATTTATAGTGATAATTTGTAAGTTTTGTGACGCTCCATTTATGTGCATGATATTGATCAGCAATTCCCACTACTTTTTCGAGCTGTGAACCCTACAAGACAAGATAGAGCCAATTTTAACCACTACAGTCTATGGCCTTGTAGAGCCGGATCTTTATGTTGTCTGATGTTTACTAGAACAACATTCTTGAAAAAACTGGCATCAAGAAGCATTTATATTCCACAAAAAAAAAATTTAACAAGCGCGTAAAATTTTTCTTCTTTTAATTGCAAGCCAAAGTAGGCGTAAACAACGAAATTGTTTGCAATATTTCATGCGCCATACAAGAATATTTGTAATCTTTCATGCAACTGGCTAGATTCAGGCGTTATCTGGCTTATGTTTATATGAAATACCCCATTATTTTCGGCCAAATCTAGCATTCCCTTTATGTGCATTAGAAATCGTAGAAAACAACATGTTTCTTTTTATCTGTGAGCATTAACAGTAGCAGCATTAGGAAAATCGTTTGTGTACTTCAACTTAATTTTTCGTCATTTCAAATTTCGGTCCGCTCCTTTCATGTGCATCCAGGTAGACTTGAATTTAGATAATTTTTTCTAAGTAACACACTTTGTTATTCTGTAGCAGCGCTTCGTCGTCTTTGTTTTCGTTTAGATACTAAGTAAAACAGCCATGTGTACCGGCCTACCTTAGTCTTTGTTAAGTAGATTATTATTCTATTGTTTGTTGATTTTTAAGCTTTCTGCGTTAGGAAATCGCTGAGGAGTGGATTAGCCAATCAGCGCAGTTAAGTAGAATTGGCGCGGTAACGTGGCACATCACGCCACATAACCGCACCAATCAAAGACAGGTACAATATTTGCAGCGTTAGCATAATTTAGTCTATAAAATGGTAGAGCGCATGAGGCTCTCCCTCTTTTCGCGTAACATACTTAGTGGTAATAAATAGCGTAAGTAAAATAGTTTCGTTTTTTAAAAGTAAACGCATCAGAAAAAATCCCCCTCGTGTTTTAAATCGGTACCACGAACCTTTGACCATCGATCGGAATGGATCTACGTATAGTGTTATGGATCACAAGTGGGTAGTTCAAGCTTTTAAGAGGAATCTCAACAGTGCAGTTCGAGATGTGTCGAAGACACTGAATCTAACCAAAACTTTCGTGCAAGATGCAAAAAAAAACGCGAAGGACTACACGCGTATAAAATCCAAAAGGCACCTAATCGCGATGAACGGCAGAATACGGTAGGTAAAACAGCTTCCGCGAATCCTTTCCTTGATCCATCTCACAGCGCCTTGGGATGGAATGGGAACATACTCTGGGTTCAATACCCTCAATACCAGCCAACCGGTGCGCCTCCTCGTTGCCACGGGTGCCAGAATGGCCTGGCAACCAGCAGAAGATGATCCTGATGGCCGATGCTAGTTCGTCGGTCAGCTGAAGCCAGGGATGTCTCAAGGATCAGGAATTCATTTCCTGTAGACAGCTTGCCGAGTCAGTGAAGATAACGGAGGGACAGTCAATCGGAGGACAAGCTCATTAAGGCAAAAGTTCAGCACTGAAAATGGAGCAATGTGATGGTAGTGCAGAACTGATACGGGGAATTATGTTCAAAACCAAAATCAAAACATAAACAATCGAGGGGTCTTCCAATGGAAACTTATCGAAAACATATCGATTTTTGAAACAGGCACTTTATTTTGTCACTGTTTTTTTTTCAACACAAATTGATTTATTTTTCATTAAGTAAAACTCTTTTTTTTTTGCAGTATTCCATAAGTGAAACTTAAAAAGAATATAAAAAATAAGATAATAAAAAAATACAGTGTGTTTACTTTAATTTGAACCAAGTAAATGAGAGAAATTGAAAAAACGATGAGGTGGGCACTTTATTTTGCCTATCAGTGTATATATGTGGTGGTGCTGGGGGTATTTATCATGGATAAGTTGATGATGATGATGATGATGATGATGATGATGATGGTCCCGCCACTTACCCCTACAAAGGTTTGAGCTAGACGACCCTAGTAGCACACTTGTTGCCATTCAGTTGAGATAACATAAATATGACTTGCTAAGTCATAATCAAGTTACTACAACTATTTATTATATAATTTATTTAAAAACAATTCAACCAGTTATGCAAAACAAAAAAAAACGAACTGATTTCATCTACAGATATAAACTTCTTCCAAAACTGTTCATTTGCTTTACAGCGATATAATTGTGAAAAGCTATTGATGTCAACCACAAATGTTCGCAAGTAATCCCAGCGATCAGAAAATCCTATTACAATTCCAATCACAGAATCCTGTATAAGGACATTATCAAAAGACATGCCAATATCCGATCCTGCCCGCTACAGAGTCAATGAAGTTCCAACACTGATGGAACCGCCACCTTGGTTTTGGGCTGGCCAAGGATATCCCCAATAAGGGAAATCTAGAAAATTTCAGAACCGAAAAGCATAGTTTGTTTGTGCCCCATGACAAATATAAAATATTTAACAATAAACCATACAAAAATATCCGTTGTAATAACATCGTCAAGATACAAAATTAGTCAAGAGTAAAAAGTTAACAGAGTAGCTGTTCAAAAGGCAGCTTTTATGTGTGAAATACATTGTCTCTTGAGGAAATCTGATTAGTGTTGCTGCACGTTTGATGTGTATAGGCATCGAATTGAAAACATTTATACCTTTAAAAAACAACGAATTTTGTGAAGCTGCGTACAAAAAATATGGTGTTCTAACATCATCCGCATTTCTAGTGTTATATCTATGAATATCACTTCCTCTTTCAATTCGATTACACAAATATCGAGGCAGCAAACCGTTTATTACTTTAAAAATGAACACCATTGTCGAAATACACAACTCTGTGTTGGTACCACTGTAGGGCATCTAACAAAAAAAGAGAGGAAGTGAACCTGTTGCATCTCAAGATCAAACCGCATTATCTTATTTTGCAAACGCTGTAATCTCGATATTTGTGTTTGATTAGCTAAAGAACAAAATGGAAGGACAAATTCAATGTAGGAGAGATGATAGATTTGTACAATTGTATTTTACTAGCAATAGTTAAATCGTTTTTCAATGGGCAGAGAATACCGTACTTCTTGGCTATTTTCTTGATGACATCGTCAATGTGAGTCAAATTTTAATCTGTCATCAATAATCACGCCAAGATATTTAATCTCTTGAACGCGATCAATTGTCTCATCATCAATTTTAACAGAGACGTCTTCGATAACTCGACTCCACGAAATTACCATGAATTAAGTTTTACTTATGTTCAATTTCAGTTGTTTGTACTTTAACCATCTACTTAGAGAACGTAAATCTGCATTCAAATGTGAAACGGCCTCCTCGAGGCTTTTAGCTGCAATGAACAACACGGTATCATCAACAAAAAGTTTAATATCACAAAATCGTAAGACTCGTCGTATGTCATTAATATATAGAATGAATAAAATGGGCCCTAATACACTCCCTTGTGATACGCCAAGGCTGTTCTCCACGGGGCTCGAAACAGAATCATTAAAAGCCGTCCGTTAAGTTCTGTCAGACAAATAGTTTTCGAACCATCTGTATGCAGAACCTGAAAATCAAAGCGCTTGATTGATTCTAACAACAGAAGACCGAGAAATCGTTTCAAAAGCGCGTTTCAGATCCAAAAACAGCAACAATCGTATCTTTACGCTCTACATTTTCTTTCCATTTTGTAGCGAATGACCTTCGCTATATCCCGATTGTTCCGGCGCAATCAAATTATTACTATTTAAATACGTTAACGGCTTGCCTTTAACAACAAGTTCTAAAATTTTCTCTAAAGTGTGCAACCTGTTAATAGGACGAAACTCTTCGGCTTTAATCGTTCCAGCGACTTTTTGAATGGGAATAGCTAAAGATTCCTTCCAAACTTGTGGCACATTCTCAGTTTTAATGTATCAATAACTTTAGAATAAGTAAGTCATCATGATGCATACAGAGGCAGAATGAAGGGGCAAGGCTTACGTAACCTTATTATTAACTTCAACGATTTTTGAAACATGATCCTTGTAGGAAATATTTTCAATATAATTATTCTTCTGATATGATTATGCAACAGTTATGTAAAGATCCATGCGAGACGAACAAGATCGAGTCGGATCCATTCGTCATTTGTCGCTTACCAGCCCTACTACTACCAACCACGTAATAACCAAAAATCGAGAATAATTTCATCATATCTTGTACACCTATCGCGAAGAACCTGAGAGACAATTGTAATTCCGAAATAAAAAAAAACACACATCAACTAATTTCGCTGTTTTTGGTATGTATGCAATAGAGTTGTCCAATCCCAATTTTTTACTCGATGAACGAATCCCGCTCCAAAATTCGCGACTCAGGTCTATTCTGCTCGTTAATCATACGCACATATTTGAGTACTTCTTCGTGTTGACCAACAGCAAACATTTTTTTCCCGCAACTGCCATCACGCCGACCATTATAAATCAATCATCATTCTCTCAGCATAGTCAGTCTCAGCCGAAATCTTGCAAACGAAGGAATGGTTCTTATTTTGGTGATTTCTTTCGCGATCTGCCTGTTGCTGTACCGCTATCAGCAACGAATGGCAAAGGCGGCGAAGATTGCCGCTCATTTCGCACATCCAAAACCGGTTCCTCTGCTGGGGAATGCATTGCTGTTCGCCAACAAAGATGCCCCGGAAATATTCCGCACGGTTCTGGACCTGCACAAAGCAGTATGGTCAGGATTTGATCACCTACGGACTGTTCGGGGACGTTCAGCTACACATATCGAGCCCGAAGGCCATCGAGCGGGTTCTTCTGTCGAAAGTCACCAAGAAGAACTACATCTACGAGTACTTGGAACCGTGGCTCGGAAGTGGACTGCTGCTGTCGTTCGGCGAGAAATGGTTCCAACGGCGAAAGATCATCACGCCAACTTTCCACTTCAAGATTTTGGAACAATTTCTGGAGGTGTTCAATGCGGAAACGGATCGACTGGTTCGCAAGCTGGAACGGCACCTGGACGGGGAGGAGTTCGATATGTACGGGTATATTACGTTGCATGCGTTGGACAGTAATCTGTGGTGAGTACTGGCTGAGAGAGTATGTTTTTATTAGAACTCACAGTGTGAATCAAAAGCGTGACAAGCAAAAAATTTTAGTTGGGTCAATTATTGTCGGAATGATGATTATGGGTGTACGATTGCTGTTCCTGTTGGTTGGATTCAATGTTTGGAAAAACAAAAACGCTCATTTAAGTTTTTGGTTTGTTTTGAGATTTCTAACTATTAGCATGTTTATATATTTATGTGTTCGATCCTTTTCTTCCGAAGTTACTGTGTGGCAATCACAAGCGATGAAAAAAAAGCTCGATTGAGGGCTTAAAAGCAGGCCGTGACTTTTTTCTGCACATTGAAAATTGTCAATTCTTGACAACTTACTCGAAACGACTCCTGAATTTGTAAACAAAGAGGTAAACGAAGATTTAAACGTAAATTTATCGATCTTCTTCACACACGCACTTGCACTCGCACCATTATAACAAAGTCTAGTGTTCCTGTAACATTATTCTGATTCCTATTTGCGTGGGAATGTAAAGATTTACGTTTGAAACTTTGTTTATCTCACTGTTTACAAAATTAGATACGTCGTTTTGAGAAAGTTGTCGGGAATCAGTGATCATCATTATCGATGAGCTGTAGCCGAAAAATTAAAGTGCCGCGACTGTGTGAAAGTCAGTTATCAATTCGATCCGTCAAACGGAACGTCATGAACTTTTAAATCGGAGCAAGCATGAATAAAACGTTTCTTATTGAAGCTTTATTAATCATGAACATTAATACCGTCATTGATCCGTAAACTGAACCCACAACTTTAAACGTGTTTCAACGAATCAAATGTCCGCGTTCGCCAATGTACGCAAACGTAAAATAAATAAACACGTAAACGTAATGAAATTTTGGATGCGTGCCTTGCTATTAGGGAACGTCCTTTAATAACGTCACGCAAAAAATTACCTTTTATAACCCCCCCCCCCCCCACATTTTTTGTATGGACCTTCAAATTTTTTGTATGGGTCGTCACGTTTTCACAAACCCCCCTTCCTTCGTGACATAAGTAATGGACTATCCCTTAACGACCGAAGCTAATAGGGTTGAGGCCTAATTTCAAACAAATCTACCGCAATGCGAACTTAATATTTTTCTTAAAACAGGTTCGAACAAAAGATGGAGTATGAGTTGACCGAAGTTAACTTTCAATTATGGTTTTATCAATAGTAATGCCTTGTTCAGACCAGGGAGGGAGAAACAGACTCTAAAAATGCGATTGTCAAGTGGACCCAGATTCGAGCTGTCACAAACTGCCAAGTGAAGCCAAGAGAATAAAATATCAGCCAATGAAAAGTATTGATATTAGATATAAAAAAATTTCTTGCTTGAAAATAATTTGAACTTTAAAAGTTTCGTGTTTTCATTGCTAAGGGTCTTGTTAAATTTATCGATAACGTGATAACTTGTAAAAATAAACTTGATCATTTTGATCAGGAAATAAATTTTAAACTATAAATTTTAATAAAACGAAAAGAATTGTACTATGGAAACTACACGCGAAGAAAACTATCGTCAAAGCAAATATATTAACTTTTGTTTGTTCTAGCCACAAATATATGACAAATTTGTTTCAAAAGTATTCCATGTTCAAATTAGCAATAGTCAATTTATGTTTTGAAATTATTCGTATTAAAAATATATGTGGATATTTTTGGATTTGACATCTGAACACCTGAATAATATATGTTTATTTCAAACATGGTCTACATTTTTGTTATTACAATGTTTATACTGTTATGATTGTTATTATTAAAATTAATGAGTATTATTATTATAATCAATTCAATTTTACTTTTATGGTATTGATGAATTTGATTGTTATGATCAAGATTTATTGTTAATTGCGATTATCATGACGATTATGATCATAATCTTTTTTTTTTCTGAATATGATTTTTGTTTTTTACCATTATTATTTGGATTATATTGGATTATATATTTTAATTTAAATATATTGGATGTTCAGCATGTAATAATAATTACAATGTTGTGATAATTTTTATTATTTTGTGGATTTTATTGATGATTTGGAATGCAATTCTTATTATTTTCATAATAATGATTGTGAAAATTCTTTCAGCTATTTTCAATATAATAATCAACATAATGATTGTTTTATGATGCATATTAATGTTGTGGTTAGGTGCTTAATACTATGACTATAGTTTTTTTGTTATGATTATAATGAATATCATTGGATGATTATTTTTAATGTGCGTATCATTTAATTTTATTAATTATTCTTTTTTAATCATATGCTTGTTTTGGTTGTTATACTATTTATATTAATTATAATAATGAAAATGAATATTTTTATTACAATGTTTGTAGGAATATGATGTTTAATACTACTTTGATAGTAATGTTTATTATATTTACTAGCTGACCCAGCAGACGTTGTCCTGCTTACAATTAAACTACTTATTGTAAAATTTGAGAAGGTATTAGCTCGAATCGCAAGCTTATGGTTGTAAGATGGCATTCGATCTGGAGTAGTCTTGAACATTTGAATCAATCCATTGGGCTCATGAAGCATCGCCTGCAATTGTTGTACAATGTCCCGCTTCATGGTGGAATAATGTGGTTGAGTGAATCTCCCTTGAAATAAATCTGTAGAAATTTATGCTCTGCGTCCGTCGGTGGCAACATTGATTTCGCTTTTTGGTCATTTTGACATGTAGACGCTTCCGCTGTAGTAGACGCTTTCACAATTTAATAATTTAATAATTTTTAAACTCTTTAAATTCTAAAGTTCCATTGTACAACAATACTAATTGAAATTAACTGAAATCGCAACTAAGTTATTTTTGTATCCTTATTAGGGAGATTTTCAGCCTCAGGACAACTTAGTTAGTGTCTTTTTAATTTTTTAGTAATATCGTCGTGTTCACCTTCCTGATGCACTATTAATCACACGGCGAACGATACTAATGTAACAAAAAACGTAATTATACATCTGTCAGTTCAACACAGAAGGAATACACTCCCGTTTCATTTTACTCAATTTTTTAGTAAAATTGTATGCTATCTCTTTTTCTCACACGGAAAGTTCGTTAAAAAGTGTAGCTCAATTTTTGAGTAGATCCACTTTTTACGAAAATTTAGTAACATTTGCGTGAGAGCAAAAGAGATGGTATACAATTGTACTCAAATATTGAGTACAATGAAACGGAAGCGTAAACTTATACTTTCACTTTCCATTGGCCTTCATTCCAATTCTTGACCAACAATAGAATAGGTCCTATCAACATTTGTAAACATACACTTCTGAGCCTTTTTTCTCGCAAGCCATAGGCTACACACGCAAATCTATAGCATCATCGTGTAGAGAACCTTTCCCCTACATGATTATGGTATTGGTATGCGTGGGTGGCCTATGGTTTAAGAGAAACAGGATTCAGAAATGTTTGTTCAAAAATGTTGATGGGCCCTATTCTATTGCTGATCGCTGCAAGGTGTCACCAATACAATCGTTCCAGTTTATGCGTGCATCTACACGCTATAAATCGTTTACACTGAAGTTAATTTTTCACAGGAATGAGTGCGATGGAAAAAAAACTACTTAAAAAACCGAATAAATTCCTGAATCCGCGTAAAAACCCGTAATTTACAAAAAAAATCGTAAAAAGCGAGAAACGTTACGTTTGAGACGCATTTTTGACCAAATCTAAACAAACGATATCTACTCGCGTGAATAACGAAAACCGCGTTTTTTTCTGCAAACCACGTCAAATTTCGACAACCTCGTAAAAGTTGCGAAATAAGCGACTCTAGTTTATAATCATTTTTTGTATATCTTTTCAAAAGTTTCTAAGTAACAATCAGTGAGTCGCCCCTCTCTCGTGTTTTTTTCTTGTTTATTACGAAGCCATTATAATAGTTTCCACCGGTTTGTCCTTACAAATCGAAAGATGGTCTTGCTGTCTAGCTTATTATGATATTCCCAAACAAAATTACAATTTGATTTTTATGATTTTTTCTCATTTTCTAGTAAAATTTTCCAATTTTTTCTTCATATAAACCTGTTGCGAACCAAGACGAATCAAATCAAAAGAAATCAAATATATCCATCGAGTCGTTCGTAAGTTATGCCGTCACGAACGGACAGCATTTCATTTTTATATATATAGATAGATTACTATTATGACTAGTATTAAAAAGTATATAACAATTGTTACGATTATAATCATAATTATTTATATTATTATTATGATTTTTATAAAATCAATTTATCAATATTATTTTATGATTTTGATTAACATTCAACTCAAACGGTTATTATGATAATGATTATATGATTGCTATGATGTTAATACTGATTTTAAATCTATCCAATGTATTTTAATTCTGATCAGATTACACAAGTTTACAAAATAAAGCAGAATTAATGAACTTTATTATTCGAGTAATGTTTCTAATATGAAATTTTATGCAGAATTCAAAAATACCGTCAAAAAAAAGTAGTACAGTTTTGGAGATATGGATAGAAGTTGATTTTTTAATAAATGAACGAAAACACATTTACTTAAAACGAAATATCCCCAACGCGTGTGATCCTATTGTTCTCTCTCTCTCTCTCTCTCTCTCTTTTTCTCTCTCTCTCTCTTGTGTTATTAAGATAATAATGATATTATTATTACATAAATATCATTTTGATCTTTTTATTATTATTAACATGATATCATTTACATTGTTTGAATAAAGGTTTGCATATTTTTTATAAATAACGTGAATAACGTTTATTATAACAATTATACAATTTTAACAAAAATATATATATGGTTTTTTATAGTAATTACTCAAATTAAAATACAAACAATGATTTTAACAAAAATTATGAAAATTATGCAGTCAATTCTAATAATAATAGTAATCATTATTAATTTAACGTATAACGTATAACACTTTATTTGTAATAAGTGATCAAGTATTTTAAGCATTTTTATAGTGATTATTGTTTTTTGTTTTGCACTTATTTTTATTGTTTTTATTTTTGTAAGCTTGATTATATTTTTTTCATTGTTATTTGTGTTATAATAACAATCATCATATTGATAGTAAATATATAATGATTTTAATTAGCTTCGTTATGATGATTTTTATTAGTATTAGCATTATAATTATTATTAATATTATTATTTTTATTATTATCATTGTTTTTGTATGCCATATTTGTTTTTGTTATTATTATCATTATTCTAATTATTATTATTATTTTTAATATAAATTTTTAATTATTAATTCTATTATGAGGTTTTATGTGAGGATTATTATGATTATCAAGAATATTACCTGAACAGCTTTAATGAATCTTTCTGTTCTCTAAATCCAGTGTTGCTCTGAGTTCTGAAGTCCAATTGAATTCCTTCCTCACTCACTGGTTCCAATTTTGCTTCAAGCTCTTCATCAAAACTAGCTGATTCGTTCCCGACGGCTTCTTGATGCGCATCAAAATCCTCTTCATCTACTTCGTCTTCAGATGGCATTCATTCAGGCCCCACTGCAACAATGTTCACGTAGTTGTGATCTTGAAGCGCCGGTGAAGAGTAGAGAGGACGAGATTTATATAAACCCTACATTCTATAGCTTGATGGCGGCTAACCCTCGGAAGGCAACAGAAATATATCAATTGAACGGCATTTTTTATTTGCAAGATTATCGTAGCGGAAACAAGCTTTTTCAAAGTGAACCTACAGAACGTTAATTAAAGCAGATTATTGCACTGCTATTATAATCAAATACCTGTAAAAAAACTAATATTTACGCTACAGACTCGCGAACTTAATTTAATTTCGGTTGTCTTAGAGCCCAGCCGACAGAATTCTATCCATTTTGATTTTGTAATATCATCAATGGAAAAACGCAAAAAACGTAATCCCGGATAGTTCTTGCTGTCTCGGCCACAGTATTTAACATTATGATTGTTATTTTGGTATTCTCCCATACGCGGAGTAACGATCTATGATGATGTTGTTTAAGAAGGAAATAATTGCTCATCACCATGAGGCACCAGGAGGCTAGCAAAATTGGTGTCCACTCCTGGGGAGCCTCATGGTGATGAGAAATTATTTCCTTCTTAAACAACACAGTATTTAACTTTACGCTTCATGTTGAACAACTTTGAAACGCCTACGACAGCTGCAAAAAGCGAAACGAGCGAAACCTAACTGATTTGTGAACGAATATTTCCCGACAGCATGAAGTCATGCGACGGTAACCCATAAACATCAGAGACACGCCAAACAAAAACTACTAATTTACGCAACAGTTTTCTTGATTATGTTAGTGTGTTGAAAATTTTCATGTCCAATATCGATAATCATTCAATACACTGTGTGTGTAGTATTTGTTTCTCCCACCCAGGTTCAGACTACAGAGTTATTACTTATTCTAGCGTTTGTCAGATAATTTTAACGAGCAATTCGTCATCAAGATAGGCTTATAACTTGTTATAACTACTCAGTCTGGTCAGTGTTTAAAACACTGGCCAGACTGAAAAGTTATAACATTATTAGCCTATCTTGATTGAAATTATTTGACAACCGTTACAACATGTTATAACTCTGTAGTCTTAACAAGGCATATATTGATTAGACATAAGTGGGAAGTGGATCAATAGTAGAATCTTGAAATGCTGCTTCGGTGCTATTGAAAGAAACTAACAGCCAAACCAAAGGAACGAATTAACTGATTATGTTTATGATTCTGTTCGTTATGACGGATATATGCGAGTCGTCCCTACCCTAGTCTTACGCGGTGTTTCTGTTGGTATTATTTTAGCTCTCTCGATTTTGTGTACTCAATTTGCTGGATTGAGTGATGAAATCTTAATTTCATCAGTTTGCAAGTTGAAGATTTGGCTGATGTCATGTTTGTTTTTTTGTTGGTTCACTTGTGCGGTGGTTTGGGATCATTAATGCTTTAGTTGTTCCTGGTGCGTCCGATATTTACAATGAATTAGAATTACATCATTGGATGTCTATATCAAGGAAGCGTTTTTGCAAAATCGATATAGTAATATAGTAACATTAATACCTAAAGTGTACCAAAGTGATTCTGAACGGGTTTTGCTTGCTGGTGTGGCAAGATTAGTGCATTCCCGGTCGGCTTTCGAAGGAACTTCCGTATCATAAAAGTAAGGAAGAGTGTTTTTCCGCTTTGTCGCGAGTGTATTGATGGTTATTATCAGTTGTGAATCTTTATATAGTGTCCCCATTAAGCTGATGCAAATTTTGAAATTTTTGCTCCCCTAAGCTTAATCGACGCCAATTTGGGTCCTGATAGTCCCCAAAAAATTTGAACACATTTGGTTTTAATTTGGCTTTGCACACGCTTTTCAAAGTTTGTATGGGAATGAGTATGAAGAATCTCAAACTTACATTTCCAGATCCCTAACATCGTAATATTATATCCTTAAACCAAATCTAATATAGATTCATATAGTGTAATTTATCAACTATCAAAATGCCGAAGATACCTGACATGTAAATTTTATACAAAAATAGTTATTCAATAAAATATAAAATACAAACTTTAGGTATGATGTTTTGTTCTTATTTTTGTTATCTTATTATTTTATGTGTTTTATTTATTTTATTTTTATATATTTTATATATTATTTTATATATATTATATTATATATTTATATATTATATATATATTTTATGTATATTATATGTTTTTATTACTTATTATTTTATTTGTTGAATAACTATTTTTGTATAACTCCATACTAATTCCCATACAAACTTTGAATAGCGTGTGCAAAGCCAAATTAAAACCAAATGTGTTCACATTTTTTGGGGACTATGAAGACCCGAATTGGCGTCGATTAAGCTTAGGGGAGCAAAAATTTTGAAATTTGCATCAGCCTAGTCCCCATATTAGAGTCAGTAATCTCAAAGTGTCGCGACACGACTATGCGGAAATCAGTTGTAAATGTGATCCGTCAAACGGAATGTCATGAAGTATTAAATCGGAGCAAGCATGGGTAAACGTATATCCAAGCTTTACTATTTATGAACGATCAAAACATTGAGCGGTAAGAACCGAAGAAATTTGTTTCTGTGCCCAGAGGCAGTCACACGAAATTTAAACCTTTGTTGCCATCATGCTCTTCGATTGTATAAATTGATCCGTAAATTGAACCCACAACTTAACGAATCAAAGGTCTGCGTTCGCCGCCAATTTACGCAAACGTAAAATAAATAAACACGCAAACATACCGAAGCCAATAAGTTTTTCCTCAAATCTAGCACAGTACGAATTTAATCTCTTTCTTCCAACGACTTTGAACAAAACGTGAAGTGATGCAATCGAGGATGTTGACTTTCAAATTTCTTTTTATCAATAGTAAGATTAGATGTAAGTGGATCAATAGTAAGATATTGGAATACTGCTTCATGCTATTGAAAGAAACTAACAGCCAAACAAAAATTACGAGTTCATTGATGATGTTCGTGATTCTGTTGTATTTGACGGAAGTATAGGATTCCCTACTCTAACCTTATCTCTGTTGTTGTTTTTGTTGATATTTTAGGTAGGGAAGGCTCATTAGTTATGTCACTTAGTAGGCGGAAGAGGGGGGGCTGGGAAAACGTGACGATCCATACAAAAAATTTGAAGGTCCATACAAAAAACGTGATAAGGGGGTGGGGGGGGGGTTTGTAAACAGTCACTTTTTGCGTGACGTAATTAATGGACGTTCCTAAGCTCTCTCGTTTTTTTGTACTCGATTTTTGAATAGAATGATGAAATTTGAATTTCATTATTTTTCAAGTCGAAGACTCGGCAGCGTTCAAAAAAGTGCTGATGTCATGTTTCTTTTTTGTTTGTTCACTTGGGCTTTGATTCTGGGATCATTAATGCGTTAGTTGCTCCTGGTGCGTACGATATTTACACTGAATCAGCATTACATCATCGGATGCCTATATCTAGGAATAGTTACAATATGAAATCATGGATAGTAGGCTGTGGCTTTTGAGCGAAAAAGACGGTTTCTTTCTCTGTCATAATTATTATTATTTTTTGTAACATTGAGAAATTATAGTGTTTTCGAACGAAAGTGAATCGGAACGGGTTTTGTTCGATAGTGTGGCTTAATTTGTGCATTCCTGGTCAGTTTTCGAAGGAACTTCCGTATCATAAAAGAAAGGAAATTTTTTTTTTCGTTTTGTCGAGAGTGAATTGATTATTATTAGCAGTTTTGAAGGATTTTGTTAATTGGCAGAGTGTGAAATGATTGTTAATTGTTGACCAATGTTCATCGGTTCATTGTACGTGTTTAAGCGAAGTGAAATAATTGCTCGTTTTGTGACGAACCACGGATATTTTCGATCTGTTATTGTACGTGCCCTGCCGTTTGCCGTTTCAACGCTTCTCAGTTGCTGCTCAACTATTAAGCTATTAAGCTTCTGCCAAAATAATCAAGACCATTGTCATCACTTTGATAAAATTTGCGTTTCAGCAGTACACTTTTCCAAATGATATTGGAAATGTTTGCATGCGGGGCTTATCGTGTGTGAAAGTAATGGATTGCTGATAACACACACACACACACACACACACACACACACACACACACACACACACGCGCGTGTGTGGATTACCACCTTTGCTCTTTCCTCGGTTAGTGACCGAGGTTCTGGTTTCCAGACAGCTCAAGAAGTAGATGCCTAGGCTGTGGCGGGGATTCAACAGTGGGCACTGTTGGATCCCTTTAAAAAGCCACATATCTGTAAACAACTTATATATGCGACCTGTTACCGCTTCCAAAGTGCCTTCGCCCAAACACCCGGAGTGCCATCCGGCACATCAGGATAGATGCCAGTTACATCCTGATTATGGCATACTGGTCAAAGCAAAGGACAACGGACAAATTATGGAATATGGATCGGATGGTTACGATGGGCTGGTATTTGTGCTATTCTGCTCCCTGTGTAAAGAAGGGTAGCACCAACTTGAAACGGCGAGTGGGCTAATGATGCGTTTGCCTCCGTCCCGGTTAAACCTTGGCAGACCTCCGGATACGTAAATCATCTGAACATCAACATCGATGGGTACTAGGCTCAGACAACCAAGCGATCACGATGTACAACGGATGGTGATAGCAGTGCGGAGGGGGGAACCGTGAAGAATGGAAGAACATACAACAAACAACGATACAGGAGCGGCAAGTCCGTTTGTCAGAACTGGGTTGGTGAGGACACCCCTATTGAAAACCCAGCCAGGTTGCCACCCAAAGGCCACAAGGGCGAGCGAAGGAGCACCGCCAACCAGATGCAGCGGCAGCAATACCAGAGCTTGGTCGAGAGTTACCAAAAACTAACTCGGGTAGGGCAGCCGAAAAGCTGATGCGTGGGACTGCGCGAATACGTCAACAAAAGAAACAACGTTCACAAGGACATCAAAGCGTTGGTGATTAAGATCCAAGGGCTCTTGGATCAGCCCAGTTAAAAGTTGGAATAGTATAGCACAGAGAGCCAGAAGCAGCTGAGAGGAAGCTCTCGGCAGCCAGGACTGCCAGTGGGGCAAGTCAGAACATCGAAGGCACGACATCAGGCCCACAACTGCAGGAGAGAGAAAAGAAACAGCGTGGTGGAAAGTATCCCCCAGGGTATGCAAACCACGAGCAGGCGTCAGGCTCCGATCGTTTTCCCCAATATACTGTGCATAGCTTTTGCCAAGTTGCAAACCGTTGCAGAAGGTGTCGGTGAGGAAGACCACAAGGCTGCAGCTTCTGGGAAGTCCCCGAAGTCGCTACAATTTCGGAGCCATACCGAATCCCCCCCAAGGTGATGGTAGCTGAACAGCATACAGGACCAAGGCCGTAGCAACCTGGAAAGTGGGAAAATACCCCGTCCGCAAAGAAGTTGAGTTGTGTACCCGCGCAGATGAAAGTTTCGCGATTGTTTAAAATCCGCGGAATCTTTATTTGAGCTGCTACGCACCCACAAAATGGACGATAGAGCGATTCAACCAGATATTGGACAAGGTGACAGAGGTTTAATCGAACGAACCAGTCGTCTAGCCGGCGACTTCAGCAGCAGGCGGTCGAGTGGAAGCTGACTAACAAACACAAGGGAAGCAACTTGAAATTCTGGCAAAACTGAATCTAGACATCGACAACGTAGATAATGCCAGCACCCACCGTAGGGAAGATCAGGAGTCCATAATAGATGTAACTTTCTGCAGCCTTGTCTGATTAGAGCTATAAACTGGAGAATAAGTGAGGAATATACCACAGTGACCATCAAAGCGATCCGGTACCACATCGGAGGCAGGACGCTGGCGGAGTCAGCAGAACTCAACTTAACGAGTGGAGCTGGGAGACAGCGAAATTCAATAAGAAAATGTTCGATGAAGCTCTGAAGCTGGAGGATAACTAGCACTATACATAGTGCTTCCGAACCAGAAGGAGGGCGCATGGGGACCAGCAATAACGGCGAAAAGGGAGGGACGAAAGGTTACCCTGATAGAGCCAGCAAGTGCAGCGATGAACAAGGCAATCAGGCTCAGCAAGAAAACCTGTCTTGAACGATCTCTGGCGCAAGGCTAACAGCGGATCCGTGGGGTGGCCGCATACAAAGTAGCCATATCTAAGATAAAAGGTCCTGCCGTACCACCCGACAGGTGCCCGGAGAAGATGAAAATTATCATCGAGACACTCGATCCATGACGAAGAAATCAGTGTAACGAACGAAGAGTTTATCGCGGTAGCGAAAGACTTGCCAACCGAAAATGCTCCAGGGCCGGACGGAATTCCAAATGTAGCTCTAAAAACAGCGATCCGTGAAAGTTCTGATATGTTCAGGACCACAATACAACATTGTATTCAGGAGGGCAGTTTTCTCGACATCTGAAAACGGCAGAAGCTAGTGCTGCTACCGAAGCCAGATCCATGAGCGTATAGGCCGATATGCCTATTGGATACCGTTGGCAAATTGTTGGAGAGAGTCGTCCTAAAAGGAGGCTCATGAAGTACACGGAGAGTGAGCGGTCTATCCACGGGTGCAGTTCGCGTTCCGGAAAAAGCAAGTCCACTGTAGAATGCCCACCAGAACGGTTGTGGATGCTATGGAGACGGCTTCAGAAAGCAACAGAGAAGAGGGAGACCGTTACGGCACGGTGGTCACCCTGGATGGCAAAAGAAGCCTTCAACGGTGCCAGGTGGGCGGCAATCGCCGATTCGTTGCACAGATTGCCTAAGTACCAGATTCTGTGCCAGATTCTGAAAAGTTATTTCCAAAATCGCAGACTGATTTAAGAAACAGACGCGGGAAAGAAGAGTGTGGATATTACTGTGGGCGTTCCGCCCGGCCCTCTGGAATGCCATACACAGCGAGTTATAAGAAGCTCAGCTTCTCCCCAGAGGAGTGAAGATCATCGGATTTGCGGACGAAGTGGCACTTCTAGTGATCGGTGAGTCACGAGAAGAAGTAAAAGTACACGGAGAGATACATGCGATGAAAGACTAGATGCTACGGCAGTCGGTGAACATCACAGCGGGAGTTCCGCAAGGTTCCATCCTTGACCCAACGGAACGGGATGTACAACGGGGTGCTGACGCTAAAAATGCCCAAAGGCGTAGTGATCGTTGGCTTTGCGGATGACATTGTGTTATCGGTGAAAGGCGAATCACTGGAAGAAGTGGAAATGCTGGCGACCGAAGCAATCGGCATAATTTAAAACAGGATGCAGGGTTCGAAGCTGCAGATATCCCACCATAAAACAGCGGTGCTGATGGTGAGCGAGCAGAAATTGTCATCGGAGGGCTTGCCATAACTTCGAAGCGCGCGCTGAAGTATTTTGGTGTGATGATCGACGATCGGCTAAATTTCAACAGCCACGTAGATTTCGCCAGAAGGCGGCGAAGGCCATCAATGCGGTAGCCAGAATCATGCCGAATGGCTACGGACCTATCAGATACGGATGTCCAGCCTGGATCGCAGCGCTGGAAACCACGCGAAACCGGGCGAAGCTAATAGCTATGCGAGTCGTCAGTGCGTACAGAACTATTTCATCGGAGGCAGTATGCGTCATTGCCGGAATGATCTCGATTGGCTTTACTCTTGCGAAGAACAGTGAATGTTATCAGCGTAGAAATATTAGAAGAGTCCGAAACCTGTTGAGGGGAGTCGATGGCCAAATAACAACGAAACGGGACACGGGATAGAACGGTCGATGGCACACCTGCTCATACCGGGTTTGTCGGTTTGGATGAGCAGGAAGCACGGAGAGGTGGCTTCTACCTTACGCGAGTTTCTGTTTGGCCGTGGTTGTTTCGTGCAATACTTGCATCGATTCCGACTACGCAGCGTCACCCTTTTGTCCGGAGTGCGCAGACGTCAGGAACACCCGGAGCACGTGGTTTTTGACTACCCGATTCAGATTCAGATTCAGATTCCGGTGATGTTCCAACGTCGGGGATCTCTCCGTCATAATACGGTGGATCCACGGTTGGGAAGTCTGGTAGTCAGACACCGGATCGACGAACTCTATAATTATGTAAAGGAAAGACGCAACGTCCACAAAGAAATCAAGGAAATGAAGCTACAGATGACAATTGAGACGGTTGCCAGTATTAATCCTTTAACGCGATAGTCTTTTTCCTCGGAGCCTATGGTACGGTATGTCCACGCATTCTTCGTCGTTTGCAGACTCATAAAATGCGTTGTGGTTCAATTGTATTCATTTGAATCCCACTCATTTTACAGAATCATCTCTACGGTAATTGCAACGCAGTAGGCCAGGCCGCTTTGATGCTTGTATAATGTCTTTGATATGCTGCAAGCATCAATGTTGACAAAATTAAAAAAAACTGGGCGTCATCTAACCCAATTATTTCCAGGATTCTTTCTCGTACTGTCTGCGCTTGAATTAGATTGGAATAGATTTAACGCGATGTGCTTCTTCTTTACGGCCTCACCTGTTATGAAGCAGTTATGAAATTCACTTTTTTCAACCTTTTCACTTCACTTTAAACTTTAAAAAAATACTTTTACGACCGGATGTGGTTATCCTATTTTTCCTAGACGCCGACAGCTGAAAACAGCTTTAGATAATTGTTCTGTATCTTACATGAGAGACGCGACGCGAGACAGGACACAACACTTATTGTTCTTACAAAACATAAAAAGGGATTTAAATTTTCCCTTTTAGTCGACCGGTTTCGGGCTAGATGTTGCCCATCTACAGGACGATGTCCGATCCGGATTCTGTATCTTAAGCTAGCAATACATGGACCCAGATAATT
This sequence comes from Aedes japonicus, assembly GCA_034211315.2. Lineage (NCBI taxonomy): Eukaryota > Metazoa > Arthropoda > Insecta > Diptera > Culicidae > Aedes > Aedes japonicus. The sequence continues at coordinate 64,118 of JASCZW010007180.1, forward strand.
GCCCGTAGACTGACTTAGACTTGAACCCCAGTTGCAACACTACTTTTAAACGCTCTCACATTCGTTCACTTCCAGAAACCTCTATGGGTGTCGCGATCAATGCCCTGGACAACCCGGAAAATGCGTACGTCCAGGCAATCAAAGACTTCGGTAGCATCGTCATCCTGCGAACGTTCACCGCACTGCGCCTCATTTCCTCTGTTGTACTTCCTGCATCCATTCTACTGGCGCCAGCGAGAAGCTCGATCAAAACCATGCACCATTTCTACCAACTCTCGGTGATCAAATCCAAACGTCTGGCTTTGAAGGAAAAACTTGCGAATGGCAGCTCGAGTTCCGAAGCTAAACCAACCGAAGATGATGGAATATATGGTACGAAGAAGCGGATGTCCTTCCTGGATCTGCTGATGAACGAGAATTCTTTGACCGATTCGGACATTCGCGAGGAAGTGGACACATTCATGTTCTGAGGGCACGATACGACCACTTCCAGGGATATTCTTCTCGCTGATGACGCTGGCTATGCATCAGGATGTTCAACAACGGGTGTACGAAGATATTCGCGGTGTCCTCGGAGAGGATGCTAAGAACACCACGCTGACACAGGGAATGCTACAGGAGATGAAGTACCTGGACATGGTGATAAAGGAAGTGCTTAGAATCTACCCACCAGTGCCGATTATCGGACGGGAGTTGCTGGAGGATGTCGAAATCAGTAAGTTTAATTAAGTTTTATTTGGCATTGATATTTTGATGAATTTCGATCCTTGTAGACCGCTGCCAAGTGCCTCGGGGAACTGCCGTGGTTGCAATCCTGTACAATGTCCACAGGAATCCGGAAGTTTTTCCGGATCCAGAGCGTTTCGATCCGGAACGGTTTGCCGATAACCAGGTCGGAAAACGTGGCCCATACGATTACATACCGTTCAGCGTGGGAGCTCGCAATTGCATCGGGCAGAAGTACGCCCAACTGGAGATGAAGGTTACGCTGGTGAAGCTGCTGGCGAGCTACCGGTTTCTGCCGGGGAAGTCAACCGACTCGATTCGCATTCAGGGAGATTTCGTTCTACGTCCGTTCGGCAATATGGCGCTGAGAATTGAAAACAGATGATGATTTTTTTGGATGTTTTAACAATGAAATAAAGGAGAAGGAGCAATGTAAATCAATGTTCCTATAGGGTGGGGCTAATTTTCAAATTATTACCGGGGTCAATATTTACCAGGTGGAAAATGATTGCTCGGGTTCAATTACGAATATATCCAAAAGTATATCCAATAGATGAGGTCGAAGAACCCACCCTCGTTCCGTCAAATGCTACAATAGGGAGGAGGCAGTCCCATGTTCCCTATCCAAATCGTTTCACTTGGGTGCCCTGATGGTCCCTCACTTTCTCCGTTATAAGATATGCGCCCGCCAAAATCTAGCCATGATTTATAAGCCACATCTTTTGACGTAGACTTCGTCTAACGGCAAGGGTAGGGTGTCAATTGAAAATCCAAAGATAAGCGACCGTCACGAAATACGAAATATCTCGATAAACTTTCAAGATGTTTACATCAATCGGTTGGAAATTTTTCCACGCATCAATTCAATAAAAAAAAATATTTGTCAGCAATTTTAAACTACATTTAACTAATCATGTTTTTTATTGTTGCATGATGCGCACGTAAACAATTATAGCGTTTGAAATTGGAAATATCTATCTTGGCAACAATCAACGCTAGGAGTGGACAGTAATTTCTGCTAGAACCATAGGTCCGCAAGAGCACGGCAGGTTGTGAAATTGAAAAGAAGTAGTCGAAATTGAGCGTAGGGCAAGTTTTGGGTTCTAATTCCCGCAGAGTACTCACAGCTAAGAGGAGCAACTTCCGGAGAAGAGCATGGATATCACCTCTAGGATGGCCAACAAAAAGGTCTTGGGAATGTGGTGGTCTACAAGCTTGGATACCTTTACGTACAAGGAGTTCACGCAACGCAACGAACACATCCTGCTAAAATGTAAGCGTCCGACGACGTGGGAGTTATTGCGGACCATGATGTCCATATATGACCCTCTAGGAATGATACCTGATGTTCCTGAAAGTGCTTCTCCAGAACGTGTGGAGGTCTGGTGTATCCTGTAACGAGTCCATAGTAGATCAAGAATGGAAAAAATGGCAAACTTGGTGGCGTTTTCTTCCATAACTCGAATCGGTGTAAATTCGACGTTGCTACCGGCTGTCTGTTTCGATCGGGCCCTCCAAGACTACGCCGAGGCAGCAGTGGTAGGTGTCCGATTGACAAATAGCAGCCAGATAGGACACTCGTAACAGAACTCTCCGAATGGCGGTGGGTTCCCAGCCGTCCAAATATGGCAGACGAAGCCACGAAGTGGAAGAAAGCGCCAAATTTGGATTTTGAGAGCTGGTGGATCAAAGCGCCAGAATTTCTGTGGCAACTTGAGGACCAATGGACGGAATCCCCATCATTGGTAACCGCACAAGAAGAACTTTCATCCGAAACTCCTCCATTATACTGAAGCCAGGGAATGTACTGCAACACCAACCGAATATACGCAACGGACACTGCTGCAAGCTACAGCCCATGCACTACGATCAGACACAGGCGCAACGTAAAGATCGGAGAATGATCTGTTGACACGAGACGAACTACGAGAAGCAGCAAACTACAGGGTGCGGCAGAAAATAATGCGAAAATGTTCCAACTTGAGTATTGGGTTAATTCGTGTAGCTGGTGACTAATTTCTGTCGAAAGTGTATTTGTTTATGTTTACTGTCAAGTGCTGCATCCATACATTCTATTTGTTTTATTGCAAATTCGTCAAAAATATAAAGTAATTTATTGATCATTTGATCCTGTTTCCGGTCTCTTTACTGCACACTTAGAAAATAGCTATAGCTTTTTCAAATTTGAATTTCTATTGGAACTCTGCACATTTATTCGATTAATTTTGTTTTCTGATGTATTTTGAGAATATGGCCTTCCTGTTCTAGTTTTCAATCACAGCTTGAAGCTTAGACTGTATAAACAGTCTGTAATGGTTGTCAATTTCGACTGTCAACTTTGACTCAAATCTTGGACGCCAAATGATTATTTTTCACTGAGCTAGCAATATCAAGCAAGTGAAAACTGTTCACGGGCTTACTTCAATGTTTACGTATTTTTTAAATTCAAACAGAGTTGATGTTGATGCTTCTGATACTATGGCTTTTTTTGTTATAAACTTGACTTGAATTGAGATCCAAATAAAAATTAACGCCGTGATACAAACAAATCGAAAGTCATTTTTGATTATCGCATAAAACGATTTTATGCGTTACAGTCAGGGTCGGATCAATCTGATCAATTTAAAGTCTTCAAAAGATTTCAAATCTTTTTCAAAGATCGAGGCTGCTGATCAGGCAATCTTGATAAAGCAACAACACATTTTTTTCAGTGTCTCAAAATTGTAAATAAACATTAAAAAAGCAAAACATTTCACAACAAAACCAAGTCCTCTACCGGTGTTGAAATATAATCGTTCCGGAGAAGGATTGGAAGTTCTGTATCAGTAGAAGGAGTCGGTTGAGCGGTACAATTCGGAACTCAGACGCGGGAACTAGTTGCACCAATAAAAATCGCAAAGAAGTGCCATGTATTTACGTTTTTGGATTCTTTTCATTGCAGATTACGATTGCACCTTGATTTTGCAAAGCACTTGATTGACTTCTTCTCAGACCATCTAGCTAGACATGACCAATAACATTCTAATGAAGCAGCGCAGAACCAAGCTGTTCGTTACCAGGAGAAAGTGGACGGGATATGCTACACCGATGTGTTCTTTCCACTTCTCTGGTCAACGGATGCGCATGTGATGCAGTTCAATATTCTCCGGATCAACACATAACACAAATTCGCCTAATATCACTTAGTCATTTATTGTTCTTCACGTGCACTTAAATTTTATTACTATCGACTACTTTATTTCAACTTAATTACTAAACACGGAAATTAATTAACATAAAAAGTATACACGCGACGGACGTCTCCGGCATGGTGTTGCCTAGTGTTGGGCTCGAACAGTACTGACTCGTGTGCTGTGTGATAGATCGGTATGGTCCATTCGATCATCTCACGACGCTGTAGTGGTATTGCTGGTTATGCTGTTGATAAACGGTGAGTGACCAGTGGCGAATCTGTTGAGGAACGACGTTCAGATGGCGAGGTGGTTGCATCGATACCGAACACAAGCGATAAGCCCAGTTGAGCTGTTCCGGTATGGAACGGTTGTGAACAAAATTATAGAAATTACTTCGGCGGACACGACACGGTTTTTGACGCATGACATCCTCGGCGAGTGATCTCCAATTTCAGGCAAAGAATTTCCACCCCAGTCCTTGGTGAGATTGGCAAAGTTCAACCGCTTGCCCGATACGCCAATGACTGGGTGGAAGCTCTCAACTTAGAACCTTTCTCAAAACATTCATCTAAAATATTACTAATTTTTGTATACTTCTACTGAAGATGATTATCATTCATTGCTGCTGCTATTCTTGCTAAACTGCTGCCACTGCAGCATGCTGGGCCTGCCAAGCCATTCCCAGATTGTCCACTCGGGCCGTACATGCGCATACTTTTAGTAGCACTGTGGTCCATTCCACCTTGGTTCTGTGCACGCTGTTGTTGTTGCTGCTGCTGCTATTAAGGTTTCTGGTTCTGTTCCTGTTGAAACGGAAATCCTTTTTAAGCAAGGTCTCATGGTTATTGAGGAAATAGTTATAGATGGAGCTAACGTTTTTCTGCTGATTCTGATGCTTGAGAAATGATGAAAAAATTTAAATCATTGAAACGGATTCATAAATTCAAACCACTTACATTCGACTGCTGTTGTTGTTGTTGATTTTGTTGACCTTTTTGCTACCGAAATAAAACAGAAGTAAAAACAATTTTACAAATATAATTGTGTAGGACTGACCCATATTCTTACGTTGGCCTGCTGCTGTTGTTGTTGTTGTTGCTGTCGTTTCATCTAATTTGAATAAGGTATAGAGGGCAGCCGGTAAAGACGTCCGCCGTAGGCATGGGATCTTCCGAAAAGTAGGGATCCAACACTGCTTGTTTCTAAATAATTCGCTTGTTCGAATCCATCAGCAGCCATTTTTGTAGCAGATGAAAAGCCTTAGTAACCGGTTCAATCTTAGGAATGTCATGGTTGGAAGCGACGTTTAGATCCTGAAAGAGTAAAAATGTAAATGGTAAAATTGTCTATTGATATTGTTTTAAAATAAAAGTAAAAATGCTAGCACTTCAAAATGTTATCCAATCTGTGTTGTTATCACAACAAGCATGTTGACATTTTGAAGCACTGAAATAAAGTCGCAGTCTGTTTCAAACTGTCATTAAAGATTTTAAATCTTGATAAGATCATCTGATCTATTTTCAAAGATCGAAATGAAAAATAAGGAAATCTGATGAAATGATCAGGAAGTCCAGCCCCTTGGTTACAGTTATAAGTAATGAATATTCGAAAAAAGAGTGTTGTTTAAGATGGTGAGGATAAAAAGCCTGCAGATGTTCATATCCGCCTTGAACGAAGCAAATGTATTCTAAATTTCAATAAACGTTTTGGCAGTGTTGCAAGCTATGAAAATGAGTTTGATTATTATTTTGAATTCTGGTGTTGTGCAAAATATGATTGCAATGTGATATTTTTTTGCATTTTTTCCTGAAGCAATCAGCTGAAGCTTTTGGCATTTTTTTCTTACATAGAGAACGTCCATTGGTTACGTCACACAAAAATTTACTTTTTATAACGTCAAACCCCCCCCTGGTCACGTTTTTTGTATTAATCTTCAAATTTTTGTATGGATCGTCACGTTTTCTCAAACCCTCCCTCTCCCCCAATTGCGTGGCATAATTAATGAACCTTCCCATATGTTTAAATCATAGTCCAATGTGCTTTGGTAAACTGATAAAACGGATCTAGAAACACGTGAGCCGATGATGAATTAAAAAAAAAAGAATATGTTATTGATATGAGACTGCAACTTTCAAAGTAAGAGTTATGATTTGCAAAAAAAAAAATGCCAATATTATGTTGAAATAGTAGCGTTATGAAAGCTCACTGTTATGTTGGAGTTAATAAGTCTTTAAAATCAAGGATTATGCTGTATTACCTGAGTTCATCAAACAGAATGCTCTTAAGATAAGATATCTTTAATATTTAAGTTTAAGTAACGTGAAATTTTGATACAACAAAACAAATAAAAAATGCCACTTTTGTACCTAGAGGGTTTGAACTGTTTAGTGGAATACCTGTAACTAGAAATCAGAAGAAAAAATAGTATTTTCCATTTAATTCCAACTCCAACAAGTCGAATTATCAGACACTGAAGAAGTCTGTACATTGCAAACCTCATGTCACCTAAAGTAGCTTACTGGACCACTGTGCATTGTTGACAAAATACGCGTATCTGTCGAGATAAGCAAAGGTAGCTGGAATTAAATGGAAAATACTAATTTTTCTTCTAATTTCTAGTCACTTTGTATGTTATTTATGAGCCATGAATATGCAAATTGAAATATTGGATTCAGTTTTTAGGTTAATTATAAACAAAGAAGTCAATAGAAATGCTGACGAAATGTAATCTTGAGGTTCAATAGTGATGTCTTCAAGGATAATGATATTATATTGGGATAGTGTTCCAAAATATACCAATATTGAAGTTCATAAATTGGATGCTAATATACCAATATTGAAGTTCATGAATTGGATGCTAATGGAACAGTAACGGACTTTGACATTAACGGACCAACAGCAACAGTGAATCGACATTATCGAGGCTGGAAACTTTGATCAGGTCACGACATCAAGTTTACCACTTTATACAAAACCTACATTCCGTTAAACAAGTAAATTCAAGCTGAACAATGCAATAGGTCTAAGTAACATTGAGAGACTTTCTCTTGGGTTAATAGCTTGTCTATTTATCGAGTTGCTGATGTTTTCGACGTATTCGATCCTTGATCACACTTTATGCTACCGTACTGTATGCTGAAAATACTTGAACATGTTTTACATAGCCATAGGAACGCAAAGAGAAAGTCGACAAAGAGTGTCTCCCAATGTTACTTAGGACCTACGGCTAAAGGGTGTATTCGATAAAAATGGCACACAGAAATTCTTCTGGAACTTTTGAATCGTATGAGTAAAAAACCTAGAAATTTGAGTAGATCTTATCCATAGTGTATTATTTACATCTGCCAAGTTTCACTAGTTATAAAGAATGTGCACACCAAAAGTAGTCGTCGGAAATGCCCTAATGCAGTCTTCTCCGTGTACGCTTTGCTAATCCGATCACTACTACATGAATATTAAATTATGTGTGTGCTATGATGAAGACGTCATTTGGCTACAGTACACCTTTATTCAGTAAATGGCGTCGAATCAAGAACTGCAATGCGCGAAGAACAATTTTGCGCAAAGTGGAAAATCCGAGATATGTCGCACGGCGATATTGCCAAGTCATTAAAAATCGCAAAATCAACGGTTACTTAAATGCTAAAAATCTCAGCAGCGCTGAACTTTAAAAGAAAAGGTCGGTTCTGGAGGTAACCATGATTCTCGTTTCGTCGCGGAGAGGAAGAAAGTGATTAAAGAATTTAAGAAGAATCCGAATATCTCCGTTCGTGATGTGGCGAAAAAATTGAAAATGTCTCCATCGTTCGTCCAGAAAGTGAAGAAAAGTGCAGGCTTGAAATCATTCCAAAGTAGGTGTTGCTCCAAATCGTAACGACAGCCAGAACAAGAGCGCAAAATCTCGATCGAGAAAATTTATGAAACTATGCTGAAGGAATAGGACTGCATAATATTGGACGACGAAACATATTGCAAAGCTGACTTTAAGCAGATACCGGGACTACAGTTTTATACCTCGTTGCAAGAGGAAATGTTGCTGATCGTTTTAAGCAAAAAAATTGTCGAAGTTCCCAAAAAAATACCTCGTATGGCAGGCAATATGTGGATGCGGTCTCAGAAGCGACATCTTCATCACGACTGGCACTCTAAATGGACAAATTTACGTAAAGGAGTGTCTGAATAAACGACTGTTGCCGTTCATTCGGGAACACAACGGTTTGGTGCTGTTCTGGCCTGACCTGGCATCTTGCCACCTATGGAAAACTGGCTAAGGATTGGTACATTGCTAATGGTGTAAATATTGTCCCAAATTATTGCAATCCGCC
>JASCZW010007181.1:0-72271 GCA_034211315.2 Aedes japonicus
TGCGCCATCTTACACACTTTGATCCACTTTTCTGCAAATCCTCGTCATTTTTGAAGACCTTCCCTGTTTTCCGAAGTTTGCCCTCTTCCAATCACCCATAATATTTTAATTGGGCAATTTTTTTCGAGTTTGGCGAATTTGCCTCCTTCGGTAAATAAACAATATCATTGGCTTCGTACCACTCCAACACCGGTTTCAAGTAATGGTACGACGTCAGATCCAGCCAAAACAGAGTGTCACATTTGTTAGACCGGAGGAAATGCAGCAAGCGCTTCTTCTTTATATATTTGGCCGTTGATGGTGCCGGGGGTTATGTACGGCTTGTTGATTTTTCACCCATACACTGATAGGCAAAATAAAGTGCCCCATCTTTCGGTTTTTCAATTTCTCTCATTTACTTGGTTCAAATTAAAGTTAACACACTAGTATTTTTTTATTATCTTATTTTTATATTCTTTTAAGTTTCACGTAAGGAATACTGCAAAAAGGGAGTTTTACTTAAAGAAAAAAAATCAATTTGTTAGTGCACCACTTCATTTAGGCTACAGAAAACATAAATTAAAGTAAAATAAAAGCATTTCAATAATAGATGTGTCCTCCTTTGGCTTCGGGACCTCCTGCAGGCGCTTCAGACATGCTCTCGACCGGTTCTTTAGGTGCTGTGGATCTATCTCTTACCCAGGCGCGCTCCGGAGCTTCAAAATAGTTATTTTATTGGTAACACCAGTTTTGTCAACCCTGACATCGAGAATCACCCACAAATTCTCGATGGGATTGAGTTCGGGTTTTGTGCAGGCCATTCCAGCGGTTTGATCATGCAGACCGGAAGAAAGACTTGGTCTTCTTGGCAGTATGCTTCGGGTTGTTGTCCTGCTGGAATAACGAACTTCTCTTCAAGGCCCGTCTGGATCGGCGAAACCTCCGATTTTGTCGCGAGGATGTTGATGTAAGAATCTGCCGTCATTATCCTCGCCGATTTTCACAATACTTCCTACTCCACCCCACGAAAACACACCCCAGATCATCACATTTCCCTCCTCCATGCTTCATCGTGCCTTGGATGTGGCGGTCTGAAGGTCTCTCCCGATCTGCACCAAACACGAACCCGCAGCTTTCGGTTAAACAGCTCGAATTTTGATTCGTCCGTCCAGAGAACCGTTTTTCCAGAACTCTAGGGGCTTATCAGCATGCTCCTTAGCAAACTTAAGCCGTTTGGCTTTGTTTGCCTTGCTGATAAATGGGCGCTTCAACCCCTGTGCTACGAGACGGCGACGAACAGTTCGACCGGAAACTCATAACTGAAGGGTTTCCTGGATCTCGCGGACAGTTACCTTCGGGTTCTTCTTGACTTCGCGCATGATCTTGGTGTCCGTTCTCGCATCCGTTTTCCGCTTCCTGCCTCTGCCAGGGCGATCCACCGCTGATCCAAACGTTTTATGCTTCAGAAGAATTTTGCCAACCACTGCCTTACTGATACTGTACTTCTTAGCGACAGCCCGGTGCGATTCACCGTTTTGCACATCACGAACGACCAATTTTCGGAGACACAAGGGAATTGCTTTCGAAAACACTGCGTTCTCCATTTTTTTCTATTGAATCAAATGCGATCACGTATACAAATGCACCAAGTTGAGCCGTTTGCTTCAAAACATGTCAAAATATCAAAACATAAACAATCGAGTGGTCTTCCAATGGAAACTTATCGAAAACATATCGATTTTAGAAGTGGGCACTTTATTTTGTCACTGTTTTTTTTTCAACACAAATTGATTTTTTTTCTTTAAGTAAAACTCCTTTTTTTTCAGAGTTCCATAAGTGAAACTTAAAAAGAATTAAAAAAATAAAATAAGAAAAAAAAACTACACTGTGTTTGCTTTAATTTGAACCAAGTAAATAAGAGAAATTGAAAAAAACGAAGAGCTGGGCACTTTATTTTGCCTATCAGTGTAGATTACCTGCCGACACAGAGAGCTTCTGTGCAAATTTGTCAACTTTCGTCTTCCGGAACAACCAAGCGGGACTTGTCGATGAAAAACTTCAGGCCGGGGATCTTCTTGGCGTCCACTTTAATTTACGTCTCGTCATTCAGTACGATGCGTTCCGGCTGCACCAACCACTCGCGGTACAGCTTCCTGGCGTGGGATTTGGCCACCGTATTTTGTGTGTCAGTTCAGTTAGCGGCCTTCCGTACCTTGAAGATATGAAACCCGGCCTGCTTCATTGTCTGCTGGACGAACCAGACGGAAGAAAAGACCTTCTTGGCCACGTCCAGAATCGAATGGCTCGGATTGTAATTGAAGTAATCCTTTACCTTCCTTGCGTTTACGGGGTCGGTCGTCTTCGCTTGTATTCCGCTGCCAACTCACCGCTGGGTCACCTGGGTCTTCCTGAACGAATTACCCAAACAGGACACGGTCGAATTATCGATTCCCAGCTGTTTCGCGATCCACCCGTGGGACTGGCCTGAATTTTCCACAACCCTCCCCAATTTTTTTATTCGAAGCACTTTTTGCCTGGAAGCCATCTCGATAACTACTTGACGAAACGAAATTTTGCACATGTGAACAATACACTCTAAACGAGCTTTAATTAAAACTTCTCAATTTTTACCCACGTCATAAAAAGTTATACACCAAAGAAGTTGTTGCATTTTTTCGAGTACGGTATCGTATTAAAGATCCCACTGCTTTCTACTCAGTGAACTCTCTGCTCGAAATAGGTAGGTATCACTCTTACAGGGCCAAAAGGCTCAGAAACTAGAGTCTCAGAGTCGCTCTGCTTCTAGGAAATTGGACGGGCTACGCGAATGACTGTGCACCATGGCAACTTTATAGCAAAAACTTTGGGATTTCTAATATATTGAACTGAAGTTACAATGAGTAAATAATTTGGTGGATTGATGGGAAGTTTATTTATTTAAAAAATATTAGTAAATTTACTGTCTACCGTGCTACCGTTTCCAGAGCACTCACCGGTTACCCCGTAGACCAGGCAGTTTAGATGGCGTCTTTCCGACGCAAACTAGTCACTCTGCTCGGCTTCAAACCAGCAATGGGCAAAACCGTATTGGTCACGCTGAAAAGGAAATAGCTTTACTTTAAGTTTATGGTCCTCGAACTAGAAAGCTGGGCGAGTCGTTTACGGTTGAGCTTAGGCGTCCTAAAGAGCGTCTTTTGTTTGAGCGCCGCTATTTCAGTGAAATCCGATAGATGATTTTTGAGCATGAGCATGAGCATGATTGACTGCTTGCGGTTGCTACTCTGTTATTGCCAGATCGGCTGTAATTACACAAAGAACCAACAGATGATGATTGGGACTAACTGTCATCCTCAATGTGTAAAAACTGGCGATCTAGAATTTAGAAAAGCAATACCAGCACCGGCCGCATCCATGCAGTTCAAATAAGACTAGGTTGGAGTATGTTGACGTGATACTCGCTTTGATGGAAGCCGAGAACACCTCTGCACTTCCACGAGAACTCACTGGGATGTTGGATATATGGGTAGGGTTAGCAGCATGGTTCGTTTTGGTAAACGGAACGCGAACCATAAGATTTTAGACGTTGTTTCCGGTTTATTCTCCAGACATCCGGTTGACCGGAGATGTACAGTATAATTATTTAAAATTTTGATTCCGATTTAAACCAACAGAAAACATGAACGCTATTGGGGTAAGGCACAAGTGTGCGTGGTTCACAGTACTGGAATATGAAAATGTCGCGAAATAAAGCTATTAGTTTAAGAATGGCAAGTGTAAAAAAATAAAGAAAGCAAAAATTAAAGTTGAAATTTTTTTAACGCGACGTAATTTATCTTCTTCCTCCTTTCCCACCCACAGACACCCCCCACCTCACACACGTACAAAGAACAAATACCAATATAAACACACTTAGAGAGAACGTGTTTCAAACATCACTGCTGCCGGCACTTATGTTTGCTTTTTTCTGCAAAAGAACTTACTTCAGTTCTTTATTTTCAGAAACGATGCCACATGAGTCCTGAGTCGTTACACATAATACGGTATCGCTACGCTACGTGTCGCTCGCTACGCAACGAGTCGCTTAGCATAATACGGTGTATTTGTACTTTACGTTCTGAAACTATTCACTTGAAGGCTCATTCCTCCTCTACTACATTCGTTATTATTTTCACTATGAAATATCAAGTTTAAGACTCAACCACGATGGAGGCATTACCCTTCCGATAATATTGGTATTTGCGGATGACACACATAGAAAACCCTACAGTACTCGGCAATTCCGTACCGAACCCTCAGCAACCGCTTGGCAATCCGACTCAACGGACATCGGCAAAATCCTAAATTTTTCCGGTAATTTTTTTTACAGATAACTTTCGGACTACCGAACGTTCAGCCGTTGAAAGTCCGGCAAAAAAAACCACCGAACACTGCAAAACATGTGTGTGTGTGTGTGTGTGTGTGTGTGTGTGTGTGTGTGTGTGTGTGTGTGTGTGTGTGTGTGTGTGTGTGTGTGTGTGTGTGTGTGTTTGTGTGTAATCTAATACTCATTGGCCGGCAATGGTATTATGGAAGAAATCTGTTTACAACAATCCCTCAAGTGATCATTGCAAGCAGCTTTAATCCGAGAGCTAGAAAGTGATAGCGCTACTGCTGATCCAGCAACCCATTTCAGAATGTCTGAAGCGTCACGCCCATTCCAAGGTTACTTTCACAAACAATAAGCCCCGCATGTAAACATTACCGATACCGGGGGCGACCCCGGCGTATTGGTAAACATCCATACCTCTCACGCCTAACTCGCTTGTTCATTCGATAACATGAAAATTCTCGACGTTGATTCGTAATTAGCTTCATGCACTCGTTAGATATGCAACCTACACAACTACGTGATGAACGCATCTGAAATTATGTGGCAGCCTTTCACGCACGCATGCGCATTGTCCTCGTTTGCTGCTTCTGACAAGCAAATGGCCGTTTTCTAAATGCACTGGTCTTCTTTTTTCACTCCACACTGCCAATATCAAATCCACGCTATGAGGCGACTCTGTAACGAACTTCAAAACTGCAAATAATTATCGATTCACTCGCGACAAAGCGGACAAACACTCAAACTTAATAATATATGTCCGGCTTTCCCAATACTTCCACTAATAAACAAAACTAAGCTGATGTAACTCTTCTTCCGGGTGCGGGGTGAAGCACAAATAACCAAAAAATGTGGAAACACTACCAACACTCACACATTTCGGGAGGGAATCGATTGTATTCACTACGTCTTTCCCATAGCACGCCTATATTTAATGATTTCACTGTTAGTTAGAGTTAAATAACGAATTATTGTTTGATTTTTTACGCGAAAACGACGCAGCAACAACAAAACACGTCAGTTTAGAAGCACGGCTTGCTGCGATCCCTCAGTGAAATCCAATAGATGATTTTTTAATAAAAAACACAATAGTACAAAAACCAAAAGGTCCTGCGAGAGGTGTTTTTATTTTAATGTATATATTCTAGTATCCTTACTAGCTTGATCAGAAAATCAATTTCCCTTACTTACCTTACCAATCAGACCAATGGCGGTGTGGCCTCTATTGTATACGGAAGTTGTTTCCATGTTATGCGGTCCATGGCTGCACCTCGCCAGCCTCGCTGTCTGCGTAGGGTTGTTCGTTACGCGCCTCTTCTTTTGTGCCCAGAATATTTTAACTGGGCTGTTGTCCGACATTCTTACGACATGCCCGGTCCATCGTAGTCGACCGATTTTAGCGGTGTGTAAGATGGGAGGTTCTTCCAGTAACTGATACAATTCCTGGTTCATTCCACCTCCTCCACGTTCCGTCTTCGATATGAACTTTACCGTAGATCGTACGCAACACCTTCCATTCAAAAGCACCAAGAGCAATGTCTATCTATTTCCTACTAACTCATTAACATACTAGAAACCCCACATTTCTAAACGATATCTTGCTCGATATCTATTCTAAACGATATCGTTCAACAAAAATTATAATAAACACACCACTCAAATAAATAGAAGTATCCGGAATTCATTATTCGTGCATAATCTACAGAGCGCCTTTAGCAACTCTGTCGTAACCTACGAAAATCCAAAGCACTGATCGTTGGCTGATTCGAATAAATTATGTGCGGGCAGGTTATATTTGCAGATTTCAGCAAAACTTGCCGAATCGTGAAAAATCTGGTCCAAGGTAGCGCGTCCACCTATCATTCCTGCTTGGTATTGCATAACGAACTTTGCAATTCATGATTGACTACGACGTAGGTATAAGAAAATATCCTACCGCGTTCTTTACAACTCGAGCACTTCATTGATCAGCCAATAATGGTATCACTTTTTTATATTTATAATCAATTGGATATTGTAAAACTTGTTTATCCTTTCATCCATTTCTACATTCGAACATTTTGTCTTTCATCGTTATCTCAAAGACTCCATCTTATTAATTGAAAACTTCAATCCTCATGAAGATGACCTTTATTCTTTTTTTTCTGAATTCCAAATGCATTACAGTATGACGCGTTTTACCCCTGTCACCTCTCGAATACAATTAATAAAATATCAACTTCACAATCCAACAACCAATACTAAACAGGATAAAAACAGAGAGAAATCTTTGTGAGAATTAAAAGCCAACCGGTCTACTAGATGAACAGGTTGAGCACTGAATGCATTTCGAAATGTTTCCACTGCAATGGGCGCAAACACCCACAAGTAATATCTCTTTGTATGTCGGCGATGTCGGCGATGTTCATTCGCTTTTTGTTTTGGGGTTTTTAATTAGGGTTGGTCAAGTTTGCATACACTTGCCCTTACCAGCCGTCTAGATGTTCTTTTTCACCATCAACATCTGAGCCCAATTTGAATAAGTTAACTTGTGTCCCCTTTACACGCTATGGAACAACTTTCTCGAGGAATTTACTTTGATTTTGTCTAGAACGTTTCCTTTTACCTCTGACCTAGAAAATGGATTCATTCAAAATCTAGAGGGCTTTCTCGGCATATTCATTAATGCCAGTATTTATCATGAAAGTCACAACTAAACAAAGAAAACGGTAGGAAAGCGCAATCCTCCGTTGAATGACAAAATGCGCAAAACATGGAACATGGCTGGCTGAGAAACATGATCAACCCTAATGCTCACGGTTGAGATTCCACAAACCAGTCTGCTAGTAGAGGGTGGAAGTTGTATACATACAATAGCAACCAAGTGAATCTCTCGCGCTCTCGATCGGAGCATGATACGCGTGGATGCTCCTTAGTTTCATCGCCAGGAAACCACTTTAGACAGTCGTTACGGAAAGCTGCGCGCGCGAGCACCATTTTCGAGTTGAGTCGCGTTTGGTTGCCCTGAAATCTAATGTCCAGAGATTACCACAACTAGAGAAGAAGCGTGAAGTAAAGTTCCCAAGTGAACCAAGTGGGTTTCAAGTGGGATTCAATTTGAAACATCAAGTAAAAAGAACCGTAACGGGAAAGGTCAATTTTCAAGTCGGTGACTTTTTCCGAGAAGAAAAATCTAGTCCCAGAAGAAAAGAAAACACAAAGTTCAAAACAAAAGGAGAGTGCGCTGCACATTCGAAGCTATTTGGGATTACAATGCAAAAATAGCCATCAAGTAACGTAAAAAAGTGTGATTGACACATGTTTTTTGATTTTTGTGATTACGTGACCGTCACCAACAGGCGCACATAGTAAAGCTAGAAGAAGCTACAGTGGAAGGATTGCATAAATACCATTTGCATAACTGTGAACAGGTTGACATTTACCAGACTTTCTCGATCGGACGATTGACGGATGATGCGCCTCAGTATGTCAAACACTAAAAACTTCCTAGACAACAAGTTAGAGGCCCTGCAGGCCAGGTGGAGCACTTCGAAGTCGGAAAGCAGAAATAGCAGGTAAAAGTCACAAACGCCACCTTGGGGAGGGAAACAACAAAACTTAAAAATAACCCATCATGTTGGGGCTTCCCCGTGTTCGAGAAATCTACTACTGCCATTCAGACGAACCGTTGAGACCGCTCTATCACACTGTGATGCGGGAAACCGGTTGGCATAAAATTATACAGCGTCACTTTAATTAAACAAGCCCAGAGCCAACCGGTATCGTGTGCCGAAAGCAAAAGTAAAGCTACTTTAAGATTTTAGCACTACGATAAATACGTATTCTTTTAGAAGACAAATGCTAACGCTGGTCAGAGCTAACAGATCACATGCATAATATACACAAATCGGTAACATAAACACTCGTCTTCAGTGTAAATCAGAACTCTAAATAAAGCTAGGAGCTGCAAAATAACTAGGCTACAGAAATCCTAGGAACAGATGTCCACATACCGCATACCGATCTTTTAGAATGTGACTAAGATCAAACATAAACCGAAGATCCGCTAAGTCGGACTTAAGACATCAGAGAAATTGCAGTGAAGAACAGCTCTACCCACCGTGCAACTTGGGGTGCTACTGTGATTTAATTAGTGCTTCATACGTAAGAAAGCTAGACCGCAGGATCGTGTTTATAAATTGTGAATACTGACTTGTTTTCGTGCTGTGCTCCAGTAAGGCAATAAATCATTACCGCTTTACCGAAATTTTTGCAGGTTTGGTATCGATTGGAGGAACCGAAAGAATAAAAACTGATCTCATAAATTATAATCAGTGATCAAATCCATGCTATTCAATCTCCACGGGTTGAGCATGAGAAGAGAAGGGTTCTTAAGAGATGTAATAAATAGTTAGCCGAATGATTGATTGAATTAAATTGAAATTTGAATTTGGCTCTGAAGAGTTTATTCAAATGAGCCTGTACAAATAAAAAAAAATACGTGTTCAAAATAAACTTATTGTGATTTAAACGTAGTTAATGTACTGTATTTTGATATTATTCCCATCACATTTAACATTTTTCATTACGACCAGATTGAACTCACGCAAAAGCGACCCGTCATGGGAAAAAATGTCATGACATTCTTGTCCTATTTTCTACAGGCGACGGAACCTTTGTGCTTTCACTTGCCGATGTTTGTCGCTCAGAGTTCTGTTGAGTTCTGGCTTATTACTGCACACATTTGAAATTTATTATATGAAATCAAATTATAAGAATGGATACTAACAACTCATAACCAAAGATTATCAAAGAAGGGCGCATTTCATCAAGCTATCAAATACAATTACACGCAATTTCTAAACTGTTTAAGACTGTTGGCATTTTTCACTTTCTGTTTTCTATTCTCCGCGTTTGCTTGAACCTATAATCTGTTGGTTATATGTTACATATAGTCAATCAATGCTACTTGACCAAGTTATAACTCTCCTCTCGCTATAAAAGATGCTGCGATCAAACAAAAATGCATGAAAATTTATTAATACTGTTACTTGCTGAACACTTGTTGATTAATTTGATTATAAAATCAATATAAAATTTAAAAAAATCAGCTAAACTACCGCTTGACCTAATCCAAATTGCCGAGCCTTTCGTTCAATTTGTCTACTTTGATCATTACAAAAATTCAATTTACTTGAACGAGTTTTTTAACGTGTAAACTTTCAAAAAAAATCGGGTTAATGGTGTCATATCCATCCAAGATCTTTTTCCGTGCTGGCAGGATGTCAAATTCGACCAAAACAGCACGGAACAAGCTGTTTAGCAAAAAAGAATTCACTTCTCATGCCACAGGTATAAGTTCTGCTTGCCAAACGACATAGCGTGGCAGACAATCAGTGAATCTAGTCAGTGAACTTCGACAGTTTCATGTGATTGAGAATGTATGTCAGCTATCCCTTTCCGGTCGCCGTACAAAACTGCTGCATACGAAGCTGTTTGCAATCTGCCTTGACGATGATTTCGTCGTCTAGTGCCATGCCATAGAACTTCATTGGTATCATCGTGCACAGCCCACGGGATCATGGTTTGCCCTCTTGCTTCTTTATCTATTCTTTATTTTAATAAGAGCCATTAGCTTCTTGTACGGTGAAAGTTCGGCTTGTTTTAAAAGGTTGATTCACGGTTGAAGACGCTTGCATGCGACATCTCGGAAGGATTTCGCTTGAAACCATAGGTCATTATTTTTTGTCATCGGTGTGGCTCGGGTATTCGATTTCTCCCCGATTACAACATCCTGGCAGACGAAAAATGTTCCCCAAATACTTCGATTACCTTGATGGCAGTTGATTTAACCACTTTCAACCAGCTCTCTTAGACCAACCGCACCAATACGGTAATATCGGTAAATTGTTACCCTGTTTGACAACTTGACACCGCACCGCTGGTTTGTAACCGGGTTGGACAAACTTGAACTTCGAAAACCTGTACGGAATAGTATTTCAAATATACACTGCACGGAATGTTTAGTGAAACGAAACCGGTGCGAGAATAAATTTGAGTCTCATTGTGTTACCTTTTTTTGAACAACCGGTGCAAAAGTGGGTGGGGATGGTCTTAGTAAAGGGTGTACGGAATCAAATTGCGACACACACAAATATTCGGCAAAATTCGCCCGTTCAACCAATCATCTTCAAACTTTCAGGGAGTAAAATAAAACATGTTATGAATATTTTCCCATGTTTGTTTTATTTAATTTCAATTCCATATCCAAATGCACGAACCTTCTTCTTTACACTACTCATAAGGTCCTGTACAACATTTTGACCAACTTTTTTTTTGCGTGGCAATCCATTGTTTTCTTCATATCTTCCTCCGATTCTACTTCCTTAGGATGCTTCCAAAGTGCCTGCTTCATAATGACCCAGTAATTTTCAATTGGCAGTTCCGGTGCGTTCGGGGGGTTGGGATGCTTCGGCACGAAATTGACCTCCTTAGCCTTGTACCACTCCAAAACCTCTTTCGAGGAATGGCACGAGGCTAAATCAGACCAGAAAATCGTAGGACCATCGTGTGACCTCAGAAGAGGAAGTATACCCTTTTTGAGGCATTCCTTTGGGTACACCTGCCCATTGACCGTTCCAGTTGTCACGAATGGGGTGCTCCGTTTTCCACACGAGCAAATTGCTTGCCAAATCATATATTTTCTGGCAAACTTTGACATCTTCTGCTTTCTTACGTCCTCTGGGACATCGAATTTATGATGAACAGTGAAAAACTAGAGCCCCGGAAGCTGCCGGAAGTCTGCTTTTACATACATCTCATCATCCATAACGAGGCAATGTGGTTTCGTCAACATCTGGGTGTAGAGCTTCCGTGCACGTGTTTTACCTACCGTATTCTGCCATTCATCGCGATCAGCCGCCTTTTGGACTTTGTACGTGTGTAGTTCTTCGCTTTTTTTGCATCTTCCACGAAAGTTTTGGTTAGATTCAGTTTGTCACATCTCGAACTAAACTGAACTGTTGGGATTCCTCTTGAAAGCTTGAACTACCCGCTTGTGATCCTTAGCATTAAACGGAGATCCATTTTTGCCACTTTTTCCTTTCCGATTGATGGTCAAACGTTTATGGTACCGATTTAAAACACGAGACACCGTAGAATGTACCATTTCCAGCTTCCTGCTGATGGCGCGATGAGAAAGATCTAGATTTTCATGGTACTTCCGAAAACGTCCGACTTCATCTTCGGAACGATTGCACATCTGCTAGTGAAACTTACACAGCGTTAACAAATACACATTGAACTAATTCTACTCAAAATATCAATAGAAATTAAACAACGGATAAAAAGTTACAGCCATTTAAAGATGGTGCAATTTGATTCCGTCCATCCTTCCTTGAGATGGAAACTACAAGGGTTTACTGGGTAAATCATTGGGAAAAAAAACCTGTTTTGTAAAGTTCTAAAATTCATCTTTAAGAAATGGCTTATTGTATTGTTCTAGTATACATCACATAGTTTTTCAAGCGTCTATAATCAAAACAGTGGAATAAAGATTGGACTCGGAAAAAATGCGACACTTTGTTTTGGGTGCATTTTTTTATCGCGTGGGAAAAAAATAATGAAATTAATGAAAGAGTAATGAATAATAATGAAAAGAATAACCCAAACCTTTTCACCCGAGACGTAGCCAAAAAGGTCAATTCGTCGAAGTGGTTCGTCCAGCAGACCATGAAGCGGGCTGGGCTACGTGTTTTGAAAGTCAGTAAGGCGCCAAACCGGACTGACAAGCAAAAAACGGTGGCCAAATTGCGTGCGCGGAAGCTGTACCGTGAGTGGCTGGTCAAGCCAGGCTATCTCGTCGTGGACGACGAGACATATATCAAGGCGGACACCAAACAAGTCACCGGCCTCGAGTTTTTTGTAGGTACGTCCCGCGTGGAGGTTCCGGAAAAGTTAAGGAAAAGAAAGATGAATCGAGTGCAACGACATCAATAGGAAAGCAAAATTACTAACAGCAGAACTTCAACATCTTCTCGACCGGCATGCTCATGTGCAAACCACGATAGTGTAAGCTCAGTTTACTCCTTGTATTACACAGGACATCGAACGAGCCGTTATGCTTTGGAATTCTGCATTCAAACTGTGTTCAAGGAATCCCAACAGGACAATAGGCGATCCTCAACTACTGTAGGAAACGTGACAGCGCCAGAACGCTTATTGAAACTACGAGAAAAAGGGTATTCAGAGACATTTCTGCCTCTAGCTATTTGCAAAGAAACTTTGGAACAATCTTCGTCGAAAAAAAATTCATAATAACTGTAGACTCAACATACCGAAATGGATGTAACGGTATTAAACCAATTCTTCGCCTCATTCATATCGATCTCCAAGCAGCCAAAAGACAATCTTTCGCTCCATCATAATGCGACAATACTGTTGATAACAGTACAGTCCACCCCGATGTGAGATAACTTCAAACGCGACTGTACACATACATTCTGCATCTCCTAGTTGATTTGTTCAACGCCTTCATTGACTCGCAAAATTTTCCATTATTTGGAAACGAGCAATCGTTACTCCAGTTCCAAAGACAGCAAGTGCAGTTCAGCCCAAGGACTTCAGGTTAATAAGTGTACTTCCCGCCATTTTGAAAGTGCTGGAGAAAATATTGCTACAAATTACTAATCATCTGTAGAAAGCGAACACTCCTCTCCTCGATAAGCACTAGTCTGGTTGTAAGAAAAACCACAGCACTACCAACAATCAATATGCAACTAGCGATTTGAAATTGGTTCACTGTTGTAGAACCCCTTGGTCCGAAGTGCACCTTGAAGCCAGCACCTTGCTCTACATATTTGCGCCTTTGTTTTGATTTGCTTTGTTATTTTAACAGAATATTTGAGAGTGTGTTCGTGTGAGTTCTTTATTAGGGACGTATTTTTAAGCTTGGGACCGATGTGCTAGTACTGACTGAGACAAGGAAAAATCGTATTTATTCGGGACCTACTGGTCTTAGAGTTAGTTTATGGTATTACGACTGCCTTAGTAAAGGTTGTCCATGATATTCTATATATACACTCAGTAGCAAAAAAAAAGCCGAGCAAAATTTTCCTTCCAAAAAACGCGTTGTTCAACCTTCTGTCACTTTGTCAATTATTAATATTTTTGGCTGAAAATTTCACAACACTATAACCAATGTATAGACCTTATGTGACCAAAATTTCATGTTGATAAAATTTATAAATTTGAAGTTATCATAACATATATGAAAAAAGTCATTTTTGGACATAGAAATTTCAAAAATCTGTATTTCTCTGAAAAATTTAGATACCGTATTTGAAATTTCTCCATAGCTTGAAACAATACATAAAATTATGTGAACAAGATTTGAACTGTTTTTATCAAGTGGTTTGGACTACAGTTGGCGTCAAAGTTTACCTACCATAATGATTATTTCCCCTTTTCACCCGATATTGACCTTGCTGAAATATCAGCCAAAAATATTGATAATTGACGAAGTGACAGAAGGTTGAACAACGCGTTTTTTGGAAGGAAAATTTTACTCGGCTTTTTTTTTGCTACCGAGTGTAGTAATTTTAACGACAACTTTTGCACTGTCATGGTACTTGCGGATTTTTCCCTGGCCTGCAACTGTGTGAAACAATCAAAGCTGCACTGAGAACTTGGATTCGACCTTTCCGCTGTTTAATTCATCACATCGTTTCTTCAACATTGAAGCCAAATAGATAACTAGGTGCAGAATCTACTTTGGAGAAGGTTCCTCCCTCACAGGGATCGTTTCTCAGTGCACTGTTTCGCCTGGGATCAAACACTACCCCAGTACATCGTACAACACCTTCACCGTGGATAGATGGAATAAACCAGGGCGTACCTGCTACCGCCATACTCAACTAGCAAATAGAAGAGCTTACTAATCTACGGAATACCACAATAGAACAGAAAACCTACAGAAATCAAGACTAAACCAACAATAAATTACTTCAAACTAACTTGAAATCGTTGCATTTGGCTACACGATAGGGTTGTAATTTTATTACTGTTCCGTATTTGCGATTGTGTGGTACTGACAGACTTACGTATGGTTAATAAATTATAAATTACTGACGAGACTATCCCATCAATCCCCAAATCAAGTCACATGTTCCAAAATAGCCGTAATCAAGCACACATGTGGAGAATGGCCCACGCCAATTACAATTATTCGAAGAGTTCTGCAGAAGGTCATTTCAGAGATTCGTATTTCCTCCTTTTGCCTAAGAGCTACTCAAGTAAAATACAGAATATAGACCAACAGAATGGTTTTCGCTGTTGCAGGCATATTGCGAAGATATTTTTAACCTACACATGGTACAGAATGACTCAATCTATCGTGTCTTTTATCTTGGCGCGATGACATAAAAAATAACTTATCAATGCGGAGTTATAGTGTAGGACACAGATAAACACATGGCATTTTAAGAAAAGCGCAAATGCAATGGCGAGAAATGTAAGATCTTCAAAAAATGAATAAATGGGTTTCAAAATTTTATATTTGAACAATAAGATGTGGCCCAGAATTAGAACATAGACTATTGCGCATATTACGGATATACATTAACAAAATAGTATTCTGTTTTAACTAACATGTTCGCCTTTTTGTGAACTTTAGGGAAAAGGGAAAATACAAAAAAAAATTAATAATCATTTCGAAGCAATTTGCAGACTTTTCCCGGTATACGTTTCATTAACCGGCGAACATTATTCTCATCCAGCGTTTTGGCAATCTTATTCCTCATCACCATGAGGCTCTAGGAGTAGACAGCAGCCTAGAGTCTCATGGTGATGAGAAATTATTTCCTTCTCAAAAACAAAATCATCACAGATCGTTACCCCGCGTATGGGAGAATACAAGGAAAGAACAATATCAAGTAATCTTATTCCACTTGGTTCTCAATTAATTGGTGCTTTTGACGACACTGCCATTCACCTCCAGCTTCCTCTTCATAATAGCCCAATATCTCTCAATCGGTTTGAGCTGGGGACACTTTGGTGGGTTGAGTTCTTTCGGTATAAACTGAATCCCGTTAGTTTCATACCACTGTAGCGCTGTTTTACTGTAATGACAGCTTGCAATATCTGGCCAAAAGATGACAGGTTCATTGTGGGATGTGGTGAATGGCAATATTCGCTTTTGGAGACATTTCGTGCAGCTCTGTGCAGTTCTGAATTAAATGTCTTATCAGTGAAGAAAACCTTGGTCTTCCTACCGCAGCTACAGAACCTACAGAACTTGAATTTGGCAGGAACATCTCCCCGAGCCGTAGCCAAGTAAATTTTTTGTCCCGGTAGCTGTTTGAAATAGGCCTTTACATAGGATTCATCGTCCATGAGGAGACAGCCATTGAATATCGTCAACGCCTGATCATACAGTTTTCTGGCACGGATTGCTTTTGATCCCTATTTGGTTGTCTAGAGGCACGGTACGACTTGAAGCCTTCCCGAAGACGAATCCGTTGCACGATACTGCGTGCGGCGCGAAACTTTTTTGCCAAATAGCTGTCTGAGATGTTGGGGTTTGCCTTAATGTTCTTGATGACTTTGTTCCACAATTGACGGTTGAATGTATCTTCCCGAAGCTTGCTTTGAGGCTTGCGATCCGTCGACAAAGTTTCTCTGTTCTTTTTCGAAACACGATACCCGGTATTTCAGGGGAAACCTTTTAGCAAGTTTTGGCCCAGACCACGATGGGTTCTCCAAATGATTACGCACAATTATTTTTCTTCTTCTTCCATTTTGTAGTTCTCTGAAACACATTCGAACTGCCCCGCGAAAAAAAACTTCTGATGTTGTTATTGTTGTATGGAACACATATGATGTCATAGTTTACAAATCCGACCAGGGCCGCAGTAAGAATCAAAAATGTTTGTTCCAATACTAAATGGGCCACACCTGATATCAATTTCATTAGGGAATCAAGACGTTGAAAAGTGTAGAAGATTTGAGAATTTAGGTGTTATCATACCACTAAAACGCATGTCTTCATACCGAAAACAAGATGCTTGGCTTTATAAATCGCTTCAGCTTCAATATCAATAATCCCTACACAATAAAAACTTTATAAATTGCTTATGTTAGGTCTATTCTGGAATATTGTAGTATTGTTTGATCCCCATTTCAAAACACACGCATTATTCGAGTATAATCAGTACAAAATCAATTTCTATTAAATGCACTTCGAAAATTTGGATGAACAACATTTTCCCTTCAAACTGTTTGTGTTTATGTATATCAGGATGTAAACATTTTACATATTTATTTCGTTTTGCTTGAATGTTCACAATGTGTTTCTAAAAAACAAGTTTCAGTTAGTAGCAGTAGCAGCAGATATTTCACTTGACTTAACCAAAAAAATTGAACTCCGTTAGAGACTATTTGCTTCTGACTTGCTTTCCAAAATGATGTTCGTGGTTTGTGTGGGAATATTAGAAATTGAGAAAAAGCATTAGGGAAAATCTTACATTTTGTAACCGTTGGTTCCAGGTTTTTACATGTGGGCTCCACCACAAGTCCTCAATATCCCATCCTTCAACACCTTATTTCCACAAACAAACAAATCTAAAAAAATAAATAAATAAAACTAACACCCTTGGAACAGTTGGCACTCATAAGCAGCGAATGAGTGAGCCTGTTCCGGCCTCATGATTTGCCACCTAGTGCTTGAACGTGCGAGTAGTGGAGCTTTCCAGTTTTAACTGGAGCGTGAATAAACTTCCCCGCCCAGTTTCGAAACTCGCACACCGACTCTGACCCACAGTACACCAAGACCAGATGACCCAACAGAGTGAGATCCTCAAACGTCAACCTTCAGAAATGTTCGGCATATGCTCGATTCCTGAAGGCTTGACTTTTCTGCGATGCCGAGCGAAGTTTCTTCTAGTGGCGACTCCGGAACGGAGTAGTAGTTCGGGGGTTTTCGTAAATTTAATTATTAGTGAGGTGGAAGTGTTTTAAGTTTGAATTGTGCTCTGCACGCCGGTAAATCATTAGATAGTCCGATTGGTTGTAGGAGAACGGTTAGTGACAAAACCGTGTCAAGTTAGACAAAAGATAATCTTGTGTAATTTATAGGGAGTGTTAAGGCACCGTAAAACAATAGTACCAAAGAATAGCTTCGAAGAACGAAAATAGAAAGAGAAGATAAATATTTCTTTAACTCTTTGTGTTGGTGAGTTTATAGAGTTTTTGTGACGTCACATGGGTGTGCTAATTGGGGTAAAGGTCACAAGAAGGGGCCTCCTTTCTTGCTCTTTTTTCCATTTCGAAGGAAAGTGTTCACGGTGGAGGACTGAAGTACTGTATGGCGTGACTTCGGGTGCGTCGACCGCCATTTTGTACACTATCTTACCAACGCAAATCTGCATCCAGCATCATCCGCCATTTTCCGAATGCGTTTCCGTCGCCACCATACAAACGCCATAGTGACACCAACGAAAGCCACCACCACAGCTACCTCCACCGCCACAGCTACGTCCACCGATACTGCTACATGAACCGCCCCGCCACGATCATCTGCGACAGCCACAGCGACAGTTATTGCTACCGCCATGGCGACATCAACCGCCCCGCCACGACCATCTGCGACAGTTATTGCTACCGCCATGGCGACATCAACCGCCCCGCCACGACCATCTGCGACAGCCACAACGACAGCAACCGCCACACATTTCTTCTTCTATTGTTTCGGGCTCATAACGGAGCCATCAATCGTCGCCTTTCTGGAGTTTCCCCAAAAGAGATCGGAAACATTGTTGGTCTTTGGTTTTGTCTACTTTCGGCAGGTCTGTGAGACGATTACAAACAAGAATCTGATGTTGCTCGTAATGTCAGGTCCTTGGTGCGTAATGTGAATGACAGAAACAAGCTGTTAAACGACACAGCTCCCCCGTTCCTGGAGTTACCGAGTAACAATTTTTGAAATTAATCAGTAAAAATGTCTAAACCTTTTTGCAACCTCCTATGAAAGTACGTTTTTAGCGGAAAGGCCCGAAGATAAATCAGAAAGATCAGAAGAAAAAATTATACACAATATAAAGCTCGATTAAAAGTAAATTTGGACGAACAAAAAACGTTTGACAGGCATTGGTTGATGTTTCATTGACGAAGAAATTGGTGAAAGGTTTTTCTTTCGTGGTCTGCCTCAAAAAAAAAGCAAAAGTGTTGAAATTCCCAAAGTCAACGGTGTGTCTTGTAATCGAACGTTACAAGGATACTCTGAGTGTGGATAGAGTACAGCGCATCTACCATAAAAGTGGCATTATGGAAGAGCTAAGGAGAAAGGGTTGAGGTACGTGAAAGGCAACCCAGGTGTCTCCATACGTGATTTGGTAAAGAAATACGATTCCAACTTTTCCACCGTGTGGTACATCCTTTCAAGAGAAGGATATAAGTCTATTTGTGCCAGTATACATCGGAACTGCTCCCGAAACAAAATTTAGTGATGAAGTTTTCAGAAGCAGATAATTTCTGATCACTCATGCGAGCGCTAGGAGCGGACAGTAATTTTATTGCTAGAACGCAAAGACATGAAGAGAAAGTGTATTGATAGGTCCGTATAGGCAACGGCAGGCTTTGAAAATGAAAGATACAAGATTGATCAGGCACATAACCCTTGTCATACTACCCTATGCAGGATAGGCAAGGGGAAATCCCTTGACTGACAAAAGGTTATGCAACCGATCGGGCTCTTATACTACCTATTGCTTGTTTCTAGTTCTAGCGATTTGTCTGTCTCCCAATATTTAGTGGCCAAAAAGCGAGCACGATTACTATACGAACTAGTTCTGGCGAAATTTGATGGCTGTATTTAAATGGATGACGAAACATATGTCAAAATGTATTATCCCCGGACGAAAATTCTACCTGAGTTCTGGGGATGTCCCTTCCAGGTATAAATTTGTTTTTGCTGATAAGTTTGCTCAGAAACTAATGATTTGGCAAGGAATCTGCAATTGTGGCCTTAAAACCAAGGTTTTCATCACATCTCACACAATGACGTCGAAGGTTTACATTAAAGAGTGTCTGAAAAGGTGGATTTTACCCTTCATTCGGCAACACAAGACCAACGTTATGTTTTGACCGGATCTTGCCAGCTGCCACTATTCTAAGGAGGTACTAGAATGGCATGCTGCAACCAATATTAATTTCGTCGCCGAAGAGATTAATCCTCTGAATTGCCCTGAGTTCAGACCGAACGAAATATATTGGACAATTGTCAAGTTGAAGTCAAGTGAAGTGACAAATGCACATCAAATGCGTTTAACGTGGAATAAGTTCGCCGGTACAGTGTCACCAACGACTGTGCAGATCATACAGGCATCAATCACAAGTGAAGTGCGACATTTTGTTCGAAACGGTAAAATGCAATTAAATATCGTTTGAAACCTGAATGAATACCCTTTTGTTTTGATCAACCGTGTATGTTGTTTAATTCTTCAGTTATGATCACTTGAATGCGTCCAAACTTACTTTGAATCGGGCTTAGGTTCAAGCATACTACCTTGCAGAACCCTCTAAACAGTTGACGCGGAATATTAAACCTTCCCTAGTTCCAGTTCCAATGAAACCTTCCCCAACCTACTTTTAGAACCTATCTCATAGCGCTAATTAGTATTCGTATTAAGCTAAACAACATTCATTCAAATTCAAGCCACACTCGAAAACACATCGAATCGTTTCGATTGTTTTAATAACATGTTTTCTTCCTGCCCAGTAATGGACTGTTCTACACGTGTTGCAAAGTCCAAAATTGAGGAAAAATCACGAAATATAATTCTACTGCGCATTCACCATGTGTCTATACTAAACACCTTCATGTTGACCAAATCCACGTGATGAGCATATCACGCATTTGATGATGGTTAACAATGTTAATCATTTTATCACCTTCGCAATCGGTCTCGTAAATCCGAAATCTATTGAATAACAGTAAAAGGTTCCAGTCCATCTGGTCACCTAAAAACCTAATGTCATTGTCAAGATGAAAAGGGAATTTCAAACATCCAATTGGTCGGAACAGTAAACATAACGTCATTTTACCGGAAACAAATGACTCAAAGCTGTCATCACTCAAATAAATTTGACGAGGTTTTCCAAATATGTGTCGATCAATGACGACATCGGCCATATGACCACGACTATGCATTGTTTACATACGTATACTTTGTGATAGTGAGAAACCCAGCTTAATAAGTGTTCCCCGATCTCAACGGATGTGAATCTTTTTGCGATAACTACATACGATGCATAGACACGCAATTCATGCAAAATGTGCTCTTTCTTTTTTTTTTATCAAAACTAAATAAACTGATGCTACGGGATTTTTTGCCTGCGTTAGGACGCTACAATCTCCCCGACCTTATAACTGATTCATGACTCATTTTCCATTTAAGTTCATTATTTCTCAAACACATTTGATTGATTATGCATTCAACAACTGGATCGGATGAACTGAGTACAATCGCCTCAGAAGATGAGGCAATAAATTTATTTTAGAATATATGGGATTTTTCTTAAATTGATTAGCCATTGGTGATTAAGATCATAAATCCAAGTAATAAATTCTCATTCCTCTTTTAGGACCTTGGAAAAGGAAACATTTTTTGAAAAGTTCGGTACACTTTTCAAGCAACGGTCTTCACATTTTCTTCTACAATCAAAGAATGATGTTACGCTACAGGATGAGTCTGGTGCAACCCAAGAGTTGATGGTGAATAATGCCAAACCACAAATCAATCCATCAGCAGTTATCATAAGCACCGGTATACCAAATGTTTCGTCAGAGGATTTCTCCGTCTATGTGCAGTACGATGAAGACGCAGTAAGTATAGATTTACGGTCAACTAGTAAAAGGTTTTCTTTGTTTAGGCATGTCTGAGAGCAACGAGTAAATTACATTAAATACATCACCCTGATTAGAACCTATCCCAAGTCGATCGTTCAAGGGTTGTGTAACAACATGCATAGCCACGAATGGTCTAACAAATGGTTCATTACGTTTCGTTCACGAGATAAAATAAATTCTCGCTTTAATGGATTTTCTATCGACGAGCAGTAGGCCACAGCATTACTCTGCTTCCACTCGGTCTACTAAACGGTAACTACGATGAGTGAAAGTGTTTTTCAGCGAATGGGGTTTTCTCTGCCATCGCATGATCTTTGGAACAAAGGATGTCATGCTAAAGAAAAGCAGATTAAAACTTCAGCGACGGCGGCTATGATTTATTGCTGTTCTAGCCAGCTCGAGAATATGAGTAGGGTATTTGAACCAACGATGTTTAAATTGTTTACATACAACTTGTTCGTTTAACTAACTGAATGAGAAGTAACTCATCACCTGACCAATTGATAAACGATAATAGGTACATGGTATTTTTATTTTTTATTTATTTTTTGTTTGCAGAGCTGCCACTCAAAATGTATGCGGTTACAATCATCTAATGAACAAGCTGTTGCTGTTCGGGATGCTGTTCGCTATTGGCAATGTTTGGTTTTAGAGAGAAGCTCGATGGACACGAGTTTGTCAAACATGTTAGAAAATGAAAGTATGTGATTGACCATTAAGCTTCAAACTTGCGATCAGAATTGAATTGCAGAAATATTTTTGCAACAAGACGTAATCAAATATTTTTCTCAAATCTTTTAAATTAAGATAGAGGTTTTGTGTTTATTTTTTACTTTCAGGAAGTAGTTTTTACCATACGTTATGACTTATGAATCATACATATTTTTTATTTGTGGCAAAATATGTTCCTTGATGAATTTTATCACTAGAAATCTCAAGGAAAGTCATAAGGTGGTTTGGGATTCATTATTTAAAAAAACTAAAAGGTACAGCCCAATGGGGTTGTGCGCAAAGGTGACGTAGGACTACGCAACAATGTGCAATCTGAATCGCTTGATTGTTTAAGGTTTGGCCGAAATTGGTTTAGTTCCAAATCCCTAACTCCCTCACACTAAACGTTCGCACTACAACCTTAATTATTTGATATAGCCTGTCTTGGTATCTACATTCATACATCTTGCTTGGAAATAATATGTATGACATATTATATTAAGATACTCTATGTCACGTAACAAACACTGTAGTGCAAATGGGTTATTAGTTATTAGGGACACTTTTACCCAAGATGCAGGTTTCATGTTCCTTCAATTGCATACGAAACGCTCGAAAACGCAACATTCGGCGGTGAAGGTTATGGCCTCCGTGTTTTGGGATGCACAAGGTGTAATGTTCATCGAAATCTTGAAAAAGGTAAAACCATAACAGGCGCATACTATGCAGCGTTATTGGATCGTTTGAAGGATGAAGTCCAGAAAAAATGGCCGCATTTGCAAATAAAAAGTGTGCTCGATCATCACGACAATGCGCCTGCTCATTCATCTAAGCAGACTTCCGGCAGCTTCCGAGGCTCTAGTTTTTCACTGTTCATCATACATTCGATGTCCCTAAGGACGTTAGAAAGCAGAAGATGTCAAAGTTTGCCAAAAAATCTATATGATTTGGAAAAACAATTTGCTCGTATGGAAAGCGAAGCACCCCATTCGTGACAACTGGAACGGTCAATGGGCAGGTGTTCCTAAATAAATGCCTCCAAACGGGTCTACTTCCTCTTCTGAGGTCATACGATGTTCCTACGATTTTCTGGCCGGATTTAGCCACGTGCCATTACTCGAAAGAGGTTTCGAAGTGGTACAAGGCTAAGGAGGTCAATTTCGTGTTCAACCCGAACTGCAGCAAATTGAAAAGTACTGAGCCAGCAAGGCACTTCAGAAGCATCCTAAGGAAGTGAAATCGGAGGAAGATATGAAGAAAAATGAATTGCCACGCAAAAAAGTTGGTCGAAATGTTGCTGCATTTGGATATGGTAATGAAATTGAATAAAACGAACTTGGAAAAATTTTCATACCATGTTTTGAATTACTCCCTGAGAGTTTGAAGATGATTGGTTGAACGGGCGAATTTTGCCGAGTATTTGTGTGTGTCGCAATTTGATTCCGTACACCCTTTAAAACCGAATTTGGCAAAAAAATGTTTTCGTGTTTGATATTAAAGAGACTTTTCAGGCAACCTAGTACGTTTGTCTGGGTGCCATCAATGCAATCGCTTGCGATGGAAATTCTTTGTACGTCTAAGCTGCTCTGGCTGCAACAAATATCTCGCAGTCTTTTACTGTTAATTCTGTTGATGAATTTTTATTTAAATCCGCCCTTTTAACAGATCAAAATTATCAGAGAAGAGTTAATTTATCATAAGGTTATAGCATGTATTTATTCGAATTAGTGGAAATTATAAAATTTCCGGTTTAATTTTGATATTTATTGTGGCGTAATGGTTTTATTATAAGGCTTGAGTCATATTTGGTCGTACCGTATATTTTACTTCAGCACTCTTAGTTGGTTCTGGCATATTTTGAAAGCAGTTTGTTTTTAAATTTCAAATGTTGTCCTGTCTTTGTATTATTCTAAAAAGTTCATCACGATTAATTTTGTTTCAAAGAAGTTATACTTTATGGAAGCCGCGAATCGAAGATTGATTGACGTTGCTAGGTTCAAAATTCACACGAAGTCGTTGAAATAAGCTTAATCGACCAGCGTGTGCGCGTTCTTAAACATTGTGAGCAGCAAACAATCGATCGGCAGACTCAAAGCACGCGTTGTAGTAGCACTAAGGATCGAAGTTGCATTTGAAGGTGTTGAGAACTGTAGCAGAATCTAGTGGCCAAGTGACGCGCACGGGAGTTGTACAATTTGGTTCTTACGAAGTTCTCGTGGATGACGAAACGCACGTGAAGATAGGTTACGGGCAGCTTCCTAAACCAATGTTTTGAAAAGTCACTCGTCGAGGTGATGTCTCTAGCACATTCAAATTGTTTTTGACCGGTAAATTCACAAGAAAGCTCATAATCTCGCAAGGTATTTGCAGCCAGGAACAAAAAATCCACGTTTTTGTGACAAAAAAGAGTTTGGATTCTTGGGTACATTACAACATTGGTTGGACAAAATGACCGGTCAGATTAGCCAACAGAATGTCCAAAATATGATGAGTGGTATTCGAAGAAAAATTCGCGATTTCGTCAAACCCAAATCGGAATAACTGTTTTGCTAGTTTTCTTCTTTTTAAAATTCAACATTTTTAGATCATTAATATCATTCGCAAATAGATCCTTATTTTTGCGTCCAGATATTAAACTACTCAAATTTATGGTGCAAAATGGTTGAAATCGAACAGGGTCACGAATATATTTGTTTCTGCAGGTTCCATTGGACAAATTTGCCAAAATCTAGAAGTTCCCTGGAACAATTTTATCGATCAGCTCTGTTCACATCGAGTCCAATCCACTCGTTGAAATTGAAAACGGACACCGTTCAGGACTGATATCTATACAACATTCCACAACATCGAAGCAATACATGCGTTCACATCTTTAGTAATAACTAGAAACCTACAAACATATTTTTTTCTTTTAAGGGCTACAAACTTGTTCGAGCATGAAATACGGAGCAATGTCTGTTAATGCAATGTTGTCTGCACAACTGCTCTGCAGCGGCGTTTACAGAGTCCTAAGCTTCAAATCATTTCTCTAACTAATTCCATCTCATCGTCTGTCAAGAAGCTCACCTTCACTTGTCCTTTGAGATTAATCATCGCTTTTTGCGTTGCAGTCCTGATCTTGTAAAACCTTTGAAGCATAGCAAGCAAACTATTCCATCTAGTTTTACAGTTACAGATCAGACTCAGTTTAGGCCTCACTTGACCTTGGCAATGTCGTGAACCTTCTAAACGGTAGAGGTATATTGTGGATTCATTAAAACATCGCCTCCGAATCCAAGGTCAAGCACAAACCGATCCATATTTCACCGCCAGAGGATGCATCGGAATCTGCAAACACAAATGCATACAAATTTCTGGTACAGAACATTTGTTACTACAGTGTTAATGCCATGGGCCAGGCACACTTGATGGTCTATAGATGTAAATCTTCCCACTTGTTTCAAGATGGTCCATGAAAACACCAAACCGAACTATGAACACTTCAGCTCCAATAAGTGTATACCCTGTTCAGCACTCATCGACTCTAGGATTACACGAGCCATAAATTCCTTGCGATTTGAATCATGGACAAACAACGTAGGTTCCTTACCGAAGTCCACTCGTCAAATGTGAGACTTAGCTTTTGGTTTTGGACTTGTAGCTTACGCAATTGCTATCGATATTCCTCGATCACAAAATTGCAGTTTGATTCCACCTTCAGCTCTACTCCTCTGGGCGTCTTAAGAATATCGTTGAATCCTCGTGCCAGAAGTTCTTGGCGCATGTCCTCAGACTTGCATATTGTTTTAAATCAAATATTGTCCTTCGCAGCTGGAAGAGCAAGCACTATACAGTAATAAAGTGACAGTTCGTCCAAGCAACATTGTCATGGTTAGATAGGAATTCCGTTTATCTCTTTCTTTGTGGTTACTCTCTTCACATTCAATTTCGTCTTCTCTTTCATTCTCTTTGTCAGTGAGCGGTGTCAGAAATTAAAGTATTCACGTCAAGGTCAATCAATGACTGTGGTTTTAGGTGTGTGCGTACAATAGGTAAGAAATAACAACTTGTAATCCGGTACTGGAAATTCGGTCGGTATTAGCGGTATTTCCGGTTCCGGTACTCCCGGTTTACCAACCCAAGCCCAAACCATTCATGGGTTAAAATTATTGTTGGGGGTTACTGACTGAGCTTGGAGAGATATAGCGTTCATTTCATATGCTGTACAGCATTTTTACAGCTGCCATTCTTCCTAATACGACTTGTTGCTACACCCAAAAGTTGAAATTGTTGCGAAAAATGCAATTGCAGTTTTTGCAATCATATCTTGAGAAATCCACATGATTCTGAAAATGCAATTTTGCCCATCATGATCTACAAAGCTTTTCATGGTATAAACAAAGCCATGCAAGTGTGTGCAAGCGGTTATCGCTGTGTGATTAGTGCCTCGACACTCGCAGCAACCGTTGGGTTTTTGTTCAACCATCAAGAACTTCTCAATAAGGGTGAGACAATGACACAGAACGCCACTACGCCATTTGCCACTGTTGCTATTCCGCTGTCAAGTGTTCTATTTTTATTTTCATTCGTCATCACACTCCCATCTCTCTCTCATCAAGTCACCATGCGTTTTATGAAATAAACGAAGCCATGTAAGTGTGTGCGACCAACATTTGCTTCATTGTTGTGATATTTAGTGCCTCGACAACCGAAGCAACTGTAGGGCTTTTATTCCGATCGTCTCAACTTGTTAGGGTGGCTGGATGGTTACTATGAAGAACCGTCACGCTGACGGCCGCAGTTCGGATCTTAGTTGAGGATCGAGATCTTTTTTTTGTGAGTCTTTGAATTTACTACTACTAATCAATTGCACGACCTCACGCACACATTGAATTTTTCTAAGCGAATTGATGTGTTGCTTTTTTGCCCACGACCAATATTGGATTTTTTTCTTCAAGTTACGATCCATTATGAGAAATGAAACCAAATCATGCGAAATTGCATTACAATCTTGCTTTTTTATTTTGGGTGTAGAAGATATAAGTTATCGACAAATTATTAAATTTTAATGAAACTCAACGTTTCTAACGCATCAAGAATTTTGCATATTCTTGCTTTTATACAGGGTGCGGCAGAAAATAATGCGAAACTTTGTTCTATTTCTTTCAAATGCCATTTTCAACTAATTCAAGCAATAATATCAACATTTTCGAGTGCAGTTATCTTATAAAGTCCTTTTAAACAAATTAATTCAATGTGTCCTCCATTTTTATTAATAACATCCTCGACGCCGAAAGCCAGAGCATGCCTTTCGGACGTAGTCCTCCGACAGTGACTGCCATGTGCGTTTTATGTTCGACTTCAGGGTTTTCACACTAGGGTGTGATGTTTTGCAATAATCGAATAATCCAACGGATTAAGATCTGGACTGCTAGGGGGGCCACAAATCCTTCGGCCAAAACTTCATGTTATCGTTCAACCATTGTTGGGTTCGATTGCACGTGTGACAAGGCGCTCCATCCTGCTGTAGGACAACGTTTTGGTCCTCGGAGAAGTTGGCCTTCTTCCAGGGAAGCACTTGGTCCTTTAAAATACCGATATACACTTCGGTATTGATTATAACTCCAGCATCAATGAAAACAGGCGGCATTTTCAAACCGTTGGACGCCACCAAGCCAAACATCATGACACCAGCCGGATGTTTGGTTTGAAATTTTAATTTCACTTTTTTCGGAACGTTCTCTATTTTCTTCGGTGAAATGAACCGGTCCGTGCGGCTGTTGGCCACAGCATCGATGCTGAAAAGCATTTCGTCGGAGAACAGCATTATCATTTTTTCCTTCTTCAACAAGGAAAGCAATCTCTTGGAACAAGTCACTCGTAGTTCCTTGACTGGTCCGTAATCAAGTGGCGTTTCATTCTCGCTCTGGAAGATGCATGCAGGTCTTCTTTGATAATTCTCCGCATGGATTTCTCCGATATATTGGCTTCCTTTGCAAGTTTCTTATGGATTTGATCACGTTCGGCGTGAGTATAAAGAGCGGACGTCCGGTTCCCGGCTTCCGCTGCTTAGGACCATCCTGCAGGGACTTTTTTATGCGGTAAACTGTTGCCAAATGGCATCCTACCACCTTGGCAATCTCTTTCAGCTTCTTCTGGGCAAGCAACAAACTGGTGATCACTTCTTTCGCGAACATTTTGACGAATTTGCAATAAAATGCAATGCAAATTCATTTCTAGATCAGTTATTAAGTTAAACATTTGGTTATTCCTCAAAATGATATAATTTTTTGTTTTTTTCAACAGCTTGCAGACCTTTACGAGAAGGTACTTCTGGAGATCATCAACGGTAAATTTAACACTCAGGAAATCACGGAAAAGACGCTCTTTTCCTACGCCCAAGACGTGTTTCAAATGAACGAAAAAACTCATGAAGAAATTCTGAAACGGGCCCGGTTCAAACCTATGTCAGAAGCATACCTTCGAGTGGAGCTAGTTGAGGCCAAGCTGAATGAACGGTCCAGCGTTGAGGGAGCCCTCAATCCGTTTGTAGTGATGTATTTACAAACGGACCTATCAAACAAGGAGCGAAGTACCATTCGCAAGGAAACGCATAATCCAGTATGGAAAGAATGCTTCACCATGTGAGTGGTAATAATCTTATTTGTAAAAAGAAATACTAATTTATATTGGTCAATTCAGCCCGACGATTGAAAACAGTAAAGACAATTTGATTGTGGAGGTTTTCCATTATAATTACAACATGAACAAGGTTCAAAAAACCATCAGAGTATGTCAAAAGTATGCATATAGCTGCGTTAGATCGAAGGCTTCTCATCAGAAATTGATTGGACGGGCAAGCATTGCCATCGAGGTGAACAAGATTTTGGAAATGCCATGTATTTTACGCTTTGCTAATATTATATTTATTCATTCCAGACAATCACCTCATCCGGTTTGGTAACGTGGTGCACATTAAGTAAAAGCAAGCAAACTGATCCACAAGGAACGGTGAAGTTTCGATTCCATTTTAGTTCCGGCAAAAACAAAGACAAAGCAAAACGAGATCATGAAATACTTACCAAAATGTTTCTCGAATATGAGCTCAAGAGTTCCAGCGTGGTTCCATACTGGTGGTCAGGGAAGTTTACGTCTCCAGGGGAAGCGATTCTCAAACAGCATGCCGTCTGTTCCGATTTATGTGACAACGAGAAGGTTCTAATCTATTGGAATGCTTACACCATGGTTCACATAACCTACCCAATCGCATTTAGTCTGTTTGAGACCTTATTGAACAAAATATGCGCATTGGTTGGCGATAACCTTGTCGAAAAAAATGATCTTAAGAGATTCTGGTTAGGTGTTAAGAGAATACTGCCCTCATGCTTCACTGTGATAATAAAACTTAGGAAACACATTGCCGGCGATAATGATATTGTAAAGACTGTGACTTCGGTGCTCAACCTTTTGGCAAAGTTGGAAGGCATCCGAAGTAAATGTGATATTGATTTATTTTCTCCGGATGATTATGAGTAAGTTTCGGAGTACGACCGTCAGTAATCAACTTTTTGCTATAATATACAATCCATTCAAGTTACATTAAACTTCGAACATTCTTTAACAGATACTTCAAATACAAAATAGAACAAAATCCTAAGCTCCCCATCCCAGAAGTTACGCTGTTAGCTGTTCGGACTGGAGCTCGAAATTGGTTCGACCAAACAATGAAAGATACAATGAAAGGAAGTATCTCGAATGAAGAAAAATTACATCATTCCATCAAGCTTATTCAGTTGCTGCTTAGTGACATCAAGCGGGCTTCCACGTATTACAATATTAAATTCAAAAGGTGACATATTGTTTATTTAAGATTAGACCGGGTGTGTAAATTACAAATATTTTTTTATCTCTCCATAGCATCATGAAGCTAGATTATACTCGAGAAATTTGTAAACAACACGAGACTAGCCTTGTCACTCATATTAAACCCATCGTAGAAACTATTTGCAAAAGTTTCAGAAAACTCACCATACGAATGGACCAACACAATAGGTTTGGAGAAATGGATGCACTAGACATGAGCACAACACTGTTCCACCTATACATTATTGTAAGACTTTTTCTCGAAGAAACAGACAAAGAACTCAAAAGTGCTCACAACTCGGACATTGTGAACTTCCACGAATGGTTCAGTGGCGGTATTGTACATTGGTGCGACGTCTTTGCGCTGAAGGCTCTGTCAACCATGAGCCATGCAATCGACACGGACCAACTAGATCCGGAAAAAGATATTGAACCGAAACAATCCTCATCCGCAGCGAAATTTTTGGCAATCGTGCGTGAAATGGAAAAGTTTTGGGAGGAACTTGCATGGCCAGATCCCACTGAACTGAATCGGTTTTTGAAAAAAAGTATTGGGGTAAGTACTCTGAGCTAAGAAAAAAAACTAAGGGATCTATTTCATAGCCGTAAGTGTCACTCACTCGCAAAATATTTTACAAACAAAACCAATTCTATTCCTGAAAAGAGCTTCTCCAATTTATGATGTTCAAATTTTCCGACTTCATTGTAAGGGGCATCATGGGGAAAGGGAAAGGGTAGGGGGAAATGGGCATAATGAGCACCCTAAGAAATGCATAAGTTTTTTGTTACTAAGGCCTGTACCCGAAAAAAATGCACCATTTTTATCCGCATGTAACTTGTTTGTCTGTGGGTAAATTGATGAAAATCTGGGTATAACTAGTTTGAAGTAGATTGCTTACATGTGCAAAATTTCATATTTTATTTATTTCACCGCCTCGAATGTTTAAAAAACAATTCTTGTAACTTATTCTGCAACCTTAATCCTACTCTTAAAAACAGCCTTAGACACATTATAATTAGACACAACACTAGCACTATTGAACGAACGGAAGCATCTGTCCAATGGATTGTTAAATCCATATGTGGTTCTGTGGCGTCTGATAAACAATAATTCACGCTCACGCAATTGTCGAGAAGGTGCATAAAACGATACATTGAATAACAACGAGGGACAGTCGAGATTTTCTTCTATCAGGTCAAACACGAAGAGCCTTTGCAAGTTAATCCGCCTGGAATCAAGCTTTCCCAGAGCGATGAGTTTACAGCGGTGTAATCGGACAGGTTCGACCAAGGCAGCTGACGAAGGGCGAAACGTACAAAACTGCGCTGCACACGCTCCATCCGTTTGATTTTCGATGCATGAGACGGCGTCCACAAACAAACAGCATATTCCAGGATGCTTCGAACTAATGAGCAGTATAGCGACTTGAGTGCGTAAATATCGTTGAAGCTCGTGGTACAGCGAATCCTAGGGCTGCGAACGCTTTAGCGGTAGTTATGTAGACATGCTCATTGAACCGTAGTTTACTGTCGATGTTTACTCCAAGGTCACGGATGGATTAGACGCGTTCCAAGTATACTGGTCCAACCGAATATTCGAATTCAATTCGAGACTGCCGACGAGAGAATGCAATGGACTTACACTTGTTGTTGTTCAATTCCATCCTATTCCCAAGGCACCATCGTTGTAGTTCATCTATATCGGCCTGAAGCGCGCAGCAGTCGAGGTGAGAGGTTACAATGCGATAAATTTTTAGATCGTCAGCGTAGAGCAATTTTCCTGATTTCAGCCGAAAGCATAGGCCGTTTATGAACAAAATGAAGATGAGTGGGCCCAGAACGGCACACCAGATGTGATGGAAAAGACGCGAGAGTGCGATCCGTTGATGTTGACAAACGCATTACGGTCAGACAGATAAGAGCGCAACTTTGTCGTGAGGCACTTTTACGAACGCTTTAGAAAAGTCGAAGTAAATGGCATCTATTTGACGCTTGTTCTCAACTTCCGTTGATACAAAATTGGTGAACGTCATGAG
Source organism: Aedes japonicus (assembly GCA_034211315.2). Lineage (NCBI taxonomy): Eukaryota > Metazoa > Arthropoda > Insecta > Diptera > Culicidae > Aedes > Aedes japonicus. Next base: position 31,817 of record JASCZW010007181.1, read on the forward strand.
ATTCGTTGTTGTTGAACGCTTTTTAACAAATCCGTGTTGAAACTCAGATAAAAATGGTTGAGAAGCAGCGTACAGGACATCATGAACTAATCCTTTGAACACTTTAGCAAGGCAGCACAAAATGGAAACGCCACGATAATTCTCAGCTGCATGACTAGATCCTGCTTTGAATATCGGGCAGATCGAAGCTGTCTTCCAAAGTTTCGGGAAGGTACAGTGGCGAAGCGAGTTGTTGAAAATGATTGTCAAAAGCCTTTGCAGAGACTCAGCACATTCTTTAGGGAACAACGGCGGAAGGTGGTCGGTCCCAGGTCCTTTGGAAACGTCTAGCTTATTCAAGGCAGACGTGACATCATGCTGTGTTATTTCGAAGAGCGGCAGATTCAGGTCGAATAATGGGCAGTTCCTGAGGCTGTCAGGTGAAAATGCTGGCGAAATAGTACTGTGTACGTTTTCAAAGAAATCGGTAAATAGATCGGCTAATCCATCAGGAGAATCAGCAGTCGAATCTTTGAAAGTCATCTCAGCTGGAAATCGATTTGAGCGTTTGCGGTTACGAATAAATGTCCAGAAAGAGGAAGGATCTTGCTTCGCAGTCGTCTCCATGCGGGTGATGTAATTACGAAACGACGCAATTTGGCATTCGTTGTAATTGGATTCAACAGAATGAAGATTGTTACGATTTTCATCTGTTCGCGCTCGAAAAAAACGCTTGCGGGACTTGCGAACAACGTTACGAAGGTGCTGCAGCTCAGGAGTCCACCAAGGATGCTTAAAAGGCTGTCGTCTACATCGCTTACGTGGCACGTGTTCGTCCAAGATTCTGTACAGAGTGTCATAAAAGATACATACCGCCTCGTCTGTGTCCTTGTCACGGAACATCATATCCCAATCAACGACAGAAACAGCAGCATTGAGATCCACAAAGTTGCATCGTCGAAAATCGAAGTTGTCAATCTGATTCGGGCTCTCGGCTAGCGGCATAAAAGTATCATTTATGCCGATACGAAGAACGAATGGCATGTGCAGACTGTCAATCATGAGAAGACCTGATTAGTTCAACGACATTTGGATCGTTGACGAATGCTAGGTCCAGTAAGCGGACCATAGAGTTTGAAATCTCGTTGACTTGGTGAAGACCAGAAGCGACCATCGATTCCACAAGCTCGATTTCTTGTTCGGATGAAGCATTGGCAGCAGTCCATTGACATCCTCGTCGTTTATCCAGATAAGCTGGAGAAGATTATAATCACCCACAACAACGATTATGTCGGAATCCGAAATACGTTCACTTAGCTGCTGAATCACTATAGCTGCTGAATCACTATATAACGCCGGATGCGAGTTGGGACGAAGGTAAATTCCGCAAACGTAGACATTTGACTTCTGGAGACTGATGCGTACAACATCTTGCTCGAGGTTATTGCAGTTCTCCAGTTCTACGGATCTGCAGCCCAGAGTGGCTTTAACTGCTATTAAAACTCCACCACCACGTTTTAGGTCACTGGTGGCCGAGCTCCGATCACATCGAAATATGCTGTAAGTTGAAGCAAATTCCGAGTTTAAGATGTCTGAATGCAACCATGTTTCCGTTAGCACAACAATATCATAGTCACAGGACGATAGCTTCAAAAATAGATAATGCGTTTTAGTACGGATGCCTCTGACGTTTTGATAATACACCGTCAAGTATTTCAATGGAGAGTCGGACAAACAAGGTGGTGGCACAGAAAGATGCACTTCTATGTTGAGACTTGTTGATTGGACTGATGCTGTAGATGATTCGAGGAAGTTGTTCTCGGATCGAAACGCTGCGTTGGTTCCCAAAAATTCCGGACATTCGAACCATGGTCAATAAACTCCCGAAATTTTATTCCCTGAGGCCAGGTGGCGGGATCCATTGCCTTGGATTTAAGATCCTTTTGAACACCCACCTTGAAGGACACAAACGATAGCATCGATAGCGGTTTTCCTCTGGGTACCAAGGGTTTGGCATACATCGTACATCGGTTGTTTGCCAGCACTCGTTAGCAAGATTTTGCACCTCGCTTTCGGACACATCAGGCGATTTTTTGGTTAAATACACCCAAAACTTTTCATCAGGTCTCACCGCTGATTCTCCGAGAGTACTGCTTCCGGACTGACCAGTCCCGCAGAACATTTTCGTCGGCTGTTCTACTAGCTCGAGAGGATCCTCGTCACGAGTGCGCTTGGGTGTGGTGCGAGCCCTGAATTGGAATTGACGTGGAAGCGGCGAGAGCACAGCAGGAGACAATTTGTTGAAGCCCCCTTGAATTTCCTGCTTCAACTCAGCGATTAGACTGTTTATTATCTCCGCTTTCAGTTCTTCAACCACTCTCTGATAACTATCCTTGAGTACCAAACTAGCAGAGTTTTTCGACGTCATGGCACTTTTGAAGCGAGCATTCTTCATCATATCGCAACACCTTTTGCAGAGCCAGAAAACAGCAGAATTTCCACAAATATCATTGTAGAACGACTCCGACAGGTGTGCGCACTTGTAATGGAAAGTGGCTTTACAAAAACCGCCGCAAACAATCGGTTCAGTGGTTATTGAGATGTCATCAAAACTCTTGTCGCCGTAGAATTTTGCGCGCCGTCATGGAAAATCCGACTCCGAACATGAGATGGATCGAAAGGCAACTGGGAATCAATCATACAACTGTGTCTCGGGTGGTAAATCGTTTAAGGAGTCCCAGACGACCGAGAAAATCGAAGACAGCTGACCCTGTGAAGGCCCGGAAGGTGTTGGATTATTTTAAGTGTAATCCGAACCTTTCGATTCGCGACGCGACTCTGAAGGCAAAGTGTTCCGCCAGAAAGTGGACAAATTCGCCAAAAAATACTTGCTCTGGCAGGCCATATGCCAATGCGGTAAACTGAGTAAACCGTACATCACAACGGGTACAATCAACAGCAAAATTTACCGCACCCAGTGCCTCCAGAAGCGTCTGTTGCCCTCCCTGCGGTCCCATGCCTCCATGGGAGGCATTATTTTGGCCGGATCTGGCATCATGCCATTACGCGCGATCGACGTTGGATTGGTAGAGAGACAATAACGTTATTTTTGCCCCAAAAACAGCCAAGCCCCTAAATTCATCGATTCGTTCGGCGGAAAGATTTTGGGCCATATTGAAGGCCAAATTCGAAAATCTTCCAAGGTGCTTAAGAACGAGCTGGACCATTGCATAAAATGTAATGAGAGGTCTTAAGGGAAAGGTGTGGGCTTTCAGCGATCGAAACGAAATTGAATGAAGTAATTATGCCGAAACATTCATATGTATTAGTTCATTCCCTGAAAGTTTCAATAAAATCCGACTTGAAATAAATTTTTGGCAAACACTTTTGTCTGGTGCATTTTTTTCGAGTACAGGCCTTATGTGGAGTTGTGTAAGGGATAATGTTCTCTCTCCCATATACTTTTCCTATTGTTAACGCCATATTTTTTTTTGTTTACCCCCAGGATATCTGTAGCTGCTGCATATACTATGCTGATCGCATTTCGACTAAATTGCATCACCCAGAGAACAACCGAAAGTTCGCTGATCTACCAGCCACGATTGATCTGATTAGGAAATGTGCGTTGGTGAATTCGAATTTGTCAATACTGATCGAAGTTCTGACAAGCTTGCCCGATGTGCTCGGATACCAACACATGGACATCAATTCCAACGAAGCCGTGGAGCAGATGCTTCCCATCAAGGGTCTGAGCAGTTGGAAAACTAAAACTTTAAATTTGCTGACGGATCACTGCATGTCGGCTATCAAAATGAGTTTACGTGATTCACTGGTCAAGTATGATTCGGTAAGAAAAAACGTAGAAAGTTTTACTGCTCAATCCGCTGTTCTGATTAGAGAAGACTTGAGTGATGATGATTTGAAGATAGTGGAGAATGCCTTATGGAGTCAACTTACGGCAGAGTTTGAAAAAACAATGAATACATTAGTCGGAGTAAGTTATTATTTACATAATTTTTTTTTAAATATTCATCGATTTCTTCCATTGATCAGACAAGAACGCCGATAGAAACGTTTCAAAACTTGAAGAATTTCTATGCAACGATCGCCCAGGCTTACCTACCAGAATCGCAGGAACTGCAGAATGACAAAGCACTGGCGGAGAAGCTGTTCATCCTTGAGAAACAATTGAGTTTGTTCAGTAGCAGTACTCGTGATTTAATACACCAGTACTATCTTGCTTGTATGGATGCCCAGGTACAACTTGACGAGCCTGACCGGGGAATACTTACGGTGAGATGTTGCATTCGGAACGATGCTCTGGAAATTCAAGTCATTTCCGCGGAAAGTATAAGGCTTCCACTGGACTATAAAGGCAATTGTGATTCTTATGTAAAAATGAACCTCGTGCCCGGTTATAAGTACTCCAATCTTCAGATGCCTAAAACGAGAACCAAATCTAAGAATCACTCACCAACGTACAATGAGAAATTCACACTGTAAGTAGAACTATCATCATTTGTTTTTTCTCACATATAAAAAAAAGTAGAGAGGCAAAATGGGTCACGGCTCAACAATAAAAATGTTGGTCAAATATTACGTAATCTTTAAGGGAGGGCCTTCCAATGCTACACAGCAAATAATATTGAAAATTACATGCGAATTTTCAATAACATTTGCTGTGGTATAAATATATCATTGCTTTATTCATACTTTAGACATTATTTTTTAAACAAGTTCAATTATTTTTACAAGCTCAAACGATTGAACTTTACTGAGCGAAATTTTCATTTTCAACATACATCAATAACCTTAAAAGAAAACTTGAAAAGAGGAAGAACAGATTAATCGCGGCCGTCTGGCGGTTAGTGGGAGTAACAATTTTATGGATGGAAAGAAGTGGTATGACCTACACAACATATGTTTAGTATGACCTACAAAATACAGGGTGCGGTAGAAAGTAATGCGAAAATGTTCAAACTTGAGTATTGGGTTAATTCGTGTAGCTAGTGACTAATTTCTGTCGAAAGTGTATTTGTTTATGTTTACTTTCAAGTGCTGCATTGAAACACTCTATTTGTTTTATTGCAAATTCGTCAAAATGTTGGCGAAAGAATTGATCACCAGTTTGTTGCTCGCCCAGAAGAAGCCGAATAAGATTGACAAGGTGGTAGGGTGCCATTTGGCAACAGTTTACCGCAAAGAAAAGTCCCTGCAGGATGGCCCTAAGCAGCGGAAGCCGGGAAGCGGATGTCCGCGCCTTGCACGCACGCCGAACGTGATCAACGCTGTCCGTGCAAAAATTGCTCGCAACCCGGTGCGTTTCATAAGAAAACTTGCAAAGGAAGCCAATATTTCGGAGAAATCCATGCGGAGAATCATCAAAGAAGACCTGCATGCATCTTCCAGAACCAGAGTGAAGCGCCACTTGATTACGGACCGGGTCAAGGAACTACTAGTACTCATTCCAAGAGATTGCTTTCCTTGTTGAAGAAGAAAAAAATTATAATCCTGTTCTCCGACGAGAAACTTTTCAGCATCGATGCTGTGGCCAACAGCCGCACGGGCCAGTTCATTTCACCGCAGAAAATGGAGAACGTTCCGGAAAAAGTGAAATTCAAATTTCAAACCAAACATCCGGCATGATGTTTGGCATGGCATGTCATGATGTTTGGCATGGTGGCGTCCAACGGTTTGAACATGCCGCCTGTTTTCATTGATGCTGGAGTTAAAATCAATACCGAAGTGTATATCGGTATTTTAAAGGACCAAGTGCTTCCCTGGGTGAAGGCCAACTTTTCTGAGGACCGAAACGTTGTCCTACAGCAGGATGGAGCGCCGTGTCACACGTCCAATCGAACCCAACAATGATTGAACGATAACATGAAGTTTTGGCCGAAGGATTTGTGGCTCCCCTAGCAGTCCAGATCTTAATCCGATGGATTATTCGATTTGGGCATATGTTGAAGCACGAGCCTGCAAAACATCACACCCTGGAAGTCAACTGCACTCGAAAATGTTGATATTATTGCTTGAATTAGTTGAAAATGGGATTTGAAAGAAATAGAACAAATTTTCGCATTATTTTCTGCCGCACCCTGTATTTGTTTATTTTTAAATTCTAGATGTTTATTTCTTTGAATAATTTTTTTTATTAAACTATACATATTTATTTACTAAACCAAAACCGAACAAATGACAGTTTGAAAAATAATAATTCTGCGTTATCTAATGCGCATAAAAAGAATGCTAGATTTGGCAGGAATTAGTGGAATATTTCATGTAAACTTAAGTCAGATATCGCTGGAATCAGGCTGTTGCATGGAAGATTGCAAACATTTTTGCTTTGGCTTGGAATGGAATGAGGGAAAATTTTACGTGCTTGTTAAAATGCATTACTTTTTCTGCGAATTTTAAATTTACAGCTCGATTAAGTTTACTCCGAACGTGTTTCAGCGCTGTAAACTTAAGATCACGCATAAATTGCTTTTGAATATAATGGTAATTAGTTTGTTACTCACAAGTTGTCATAATTTAACACGTTTTGTTCGAATTGTGCAACGTGAAATGTTTTCATGTATGATTTATTGACGCTAGACAACGTCGATGAAGAAAGTCTATCAAATGAAATTGGCCGTCCAAGTATCATGATGAATATGACCTTTTGAAATGTTTGTCTAGAATTTTTAAAGAGCATACCCTCGCATTGTCATGTTCTTTGTAAACATATTGCATATCAGAACCTCATTTAGCCTTCTCTTTATAAACTGTACGGATTTTGATTCAATTGGGGCTCAGTGCGCTGATTTTGATTCACGTGTGGGGGCGACCCCGGCGTAGTGGTTAACATCCATACCTCTCTCGTCAAAGTCACGAGTTCGAATCTCACCCCCGCACAAGTTACGAAAATACCCAGAAGGTATTTGAGTGACTACGACGGGAGATGAACCAGCTCATGGCTGAAAATCTCGATAATAAAGGAAAAAAAAATTGATTCACGTGAAACATATTTGTACGTGTAATAATAATTTGGAATAAATCAAAATTTCTACAATTGCAAATTGAACATTGTGTAAACAACGTAAGAAATAAAACGTTTTAACGAAAAGTTGATTTTATATCGGTTGTCTTGCACATAAGCGTATGTTTAAATATATAATAGTTTTAATCTTAAGTAATTGTTTCAATCATTTCTACCAGTAATATATCTTCCCAATGTTCCACAATTAAACCTATCATCGTTAATAAATAAAGTAAAAACAAAATCACCGCTCCTCAAAAGAAGGTTCTTTAAAGAACTCACAAGCAATCTTTCTTCGTTCGAGAATTAAAGGGATGGTATTCTAGGAAATCATAAGATTAGCAATATACTTGTCTCGATTGTCCAATATTCCAAATTAAATTAAACTAAATCAATAATTACAGAAAACTATCACAGGAACAACAAGAAATTCCAGACGCCCTCATAGCATTCAACCTTAAGGTCTCAGAAATGCTTGGCCTCACCCAGCGGTACGTTGGTGAATGTTTCATGCGATTGGACAGTATCCCGGTCATAAACTCAGAACGTGACATACAAAGTATCGAGGTGCATCAGTTGTTCCTAACTCTACCGGAAAATATTGGTAAGCTTAATCATCTGTTTTATCTTCAATGTAATTTGTAATTTTCTCGTCCTTGTTCAGTCGCTGATTGCATCCCGGTTCTCGAGTACCGCCAAAGTGACAAGGAAGCGGTTCAATTTTTCAAAAAGCTCAAGCAGAAACTTGGCAGGGCTGCCAACACTGGTAGTATTTTGAGCATTTACTAACACAGTCAAATATTTGTCGAATAATATTCTGCATTTACCTCCACAATACAACGATGACTTTTTGTTTTGACAACTCTTCATAATAAAAAGTTACAATAAATAGTGATACTTTCTTCTCTTATATCGTTGATTTTTTATTTTCACTCAAATCCGAAACTCTGCGCTTTCATCCAGGGCATCAATGTATGTCATCAAATAAAAACAAATTATTATATATGCTTCTATTAACACACATTTCCTGTAAGGGTATATTGCAGAGGATGCATTTAAATTATTAAAACCAAATGAATAAATAAATAAATAAATGAGTTTCTTGTGCAGCCGAGTTTTGGCCCTTAATTTCAATAAACTAGCTTATAGATTCTCGTACACAGTGCATCGAGAAAGTGGCACACTGTCGATCATCGGTTTAAAATACAAACCATGCAAAAATTCGCTTCTCATCGGTATTCATAATCGATTCGAGTATGTGGGCGGATGTCCAATCGAAGTAGGCTGCGAGAGAGTAATTACATTAGCATCAACTTCCAGGATCCATTTCGATCTAGTCGTCACGTTCACGACTTTCGTTACTGCTGCTGCTGTTATTGTCATCAACTGTGTCTAGGTCGATTCCATTTTCGGCAACTTGAACATCGTCAGAGTCTTCTTCGTTGGAATGCAGTCGGAGGACCTTTCTGTTGGAATGCGGAACGTACATTTTCAGGATCCTGTGAAGAAAACAAAGAATAATGGTATAACAGAAAATCCATCTAAATCATTATCAGTAGATGTTCAATAAACGTAGGTCAAAAATGTCAATAGCACTCAAAACAAACACACTCAGAATGTATTTCAAATAATTAGGTGGTTAAATAAATTCAAATAATTACCGTAGCTGACTTTAACGATTCTTATGAATTGTTCGAAATCAAAGTTTTGAGAAATTATCTCAGAGAAGACAAATCTGCTTCAATTATTTGGTTCATGTTTTGAAAGCTGTCAACGTTCCAGTTTGTGTTCTAAATTATCCGTAGTTACCTTCATCGAAACAATACGATACTATGATTCATACGACGGTATGCTCCTACGTGACTTAATTCCTAGTACTATCTCTTTGGTCTTTGGTTGGCAAATGGTTGGGAAATACGTACAGTTGGTACTTCGCGTACCTGGGGTTGGTAAATGTAGTGTATTTTGATATTGTGTTCATAACATTTTACAATTTCCATTACGACTAAATTGAACACACTTAAAAGTGAACGTTCATGGAGAAAATGTCATGACATTTTTGTAGTCTTTTCTACAGCTGCTGTCACTTTCTCTGCTGCCACTTGCCGATGGCTTAAAATAAAGTTGCGACACAGATTTATGTCGCTCTAAATTTCGTTGATTGCTACTGCATAAATATGACAAACGCATTTTAAAAATGCGTACTAACAACTCATAACCAAAGATATCCAAGTGATATTTAATCAAGATATCAATTACACTCACACGCCAAAAATAGACCACATATTTCCATTTCTATTTGTATTCGCTCGAACTGTACTTAACGGGTGTTCAATGAGATTTTTTTTAGTAATATATATAAAAAAAATTGCAACGAATTCAGTATTTTTTACTTAAATCATAATGTCTTTACTTCAAAAAAAGTCAATGAATTTTGGACAGCCGTACGACGCAACTTAGTCGCGATGCTCTCACAAGAGCGCAGGACGGCACTGATGTCCATCTTCCGGATACAATTCCGGATCCTCGTGGTCACTGCTTCGTATCCCGGCACTGGGGCAAGTTGGTCGAGTTCCTTTCTTTCGGCACATACGGTATCTTTATCTGCTCAAGATACTCCAGCGTCTTCTTGGCATAATGGGAAAACGCCTGGTCTGGCCAGAAGACATACTTCCCATCCGCATGATGCTCTTTTAAGAACGGCCGAAGAGTTTTCTCAAGCTTCTTCTGGTACACTTGTTGATTGATGGCCAGACCGCTCGGCTTGAACCACGGCTTTGAAATCCCTCTGTCCGATATGGCAAGGTACAGCATAACTTTTTTTTCTAATTTATGCTTAAACTTATACTTTACTTCGAAGTGAGTGGCCGATTTGTAGCTGGAATAGTAGCTTCCATTTCCTGGAATGTGGGTCGTCGAGAGCGGAAAGTAACATTCGTCGTCCAGCACGAACGACATCCCGCGGTAGTTTTTCGTCATCTACCGGCACTGCAATTACCCGGTCGCTATCTGCTCGTCCGTGTACTTGGGGGACCAAGTCTTTTTCCGACAGATGATGTCCTCCATCTTGAGGGTTCGGTGAATCAAGGTATGGGAGCAGTGACATTTCGACCGACGTCACGCAAACTCGTTTCGTCCTTGTTGTGGAACTGCTTTTTCAACGCTTCCTTCTTCTTCTTCATCATTATATTCGCCGGACGGCCGCTACCGGCCTTCCTCTCCACGCTCAGGAATGCCAGGATTTGGTAAACTGTACTCACGGGCACGTTTTTGTCTCGAAACTCCATGGTCGCAGTCGTGATCCGACCGAGGTGTCCAGTCTCGGTACAGTTGCACAAATTTCTGCGTCATAGCGGATTCTGTCGTAGGTGCTGCTACTGCTTGGTCCTCTCCGATGAATTGCTGTTTCCTTTGCTACTTTGCTACTGCTCCTGCTCTGTCGTCTTCAACAATAGTCGTAAGAATCAGTCAACAAGCCTAGGAAGGCCGTGTTTATATCATTTACAATTACATTACGAACCCATCAGATTTAGTTTACATTCTCTCTACTATTCTCACGTTTATCACGTTTATTGCGTAGTACTCAATTTTAGTGATTTATTTCTAATCGCAATTCTGCCTATAAATATAATTACGTCATCTACGCCATTCAAATGCTTATTGTTCAACATCGATTCTGTCTACCACAGTCGCCACCGGCAGGTACGAACCGTCAAGTCCCGAGCAACATCTCTGATTGTCTCCCGTTCCTGACATTTTGGTTCGTCACCCCCGACAGGTACGAACCGTCAAGTCCCGAGGAACATCCCTGGTTGTCTTCCGTTCCTGACAACTCTAAATCGGTCAATTTATGAAATTAAGGTTTGATCTCTGCGGATTTTCTCTAAAGTATACTAATCACAAATTTGAATACATTTCCACTTATGACCTGGAAAACAACTTTCGAAGCAATTTGGTAGCCTTCCAGACAGATGATTCGGAACTATCCTAAAAGTAGTCAAGTATTAGAACTCTGCGGTTTTTTCCAAACGTTCTTCCTAATTCCAAATATGTTTCTTTTCTCTTGCTTTCATTTTCACGGACACAGAATACTCAGGCTGACTTAGTAGACCAATCATTTTTACGGGTGATCCAGATCATCTGAGAGACTAGATCTGAGGATTGTTTTTTAAATCACAATTACAAATTTTAAGGTTGATCCAGATCATCCAGAAGGACATCAGATGGAACATTTTTAAGGTCAAAATGTACAAAATGAGGCTTTAAGAAATACTCGAAAAAAAGGGGAGAGTTCTGGCACAAATTTCATAAATTGACCACTTTTAAGGTTGTTGCGGATCTGGGAGACTAATTGGTCCTTAAGGTAAATTTTCAGATTACAAGTGCCAATACATTCAAATGATGGTTTCAAAAGTACTTACGAAAAAACCACCGAATTCAAAGACTAATTACATAAAAATACACATATTTACGGTTGTTTCAGATTATGCGAATGACCACCAGATGGCTTCAAACATCATATACCACATCACAAGTTAGTATATTCAAATAACAATTTTAGCAGCATTTAAAAAAACTTCTGATTTCTTCCTGAAATCCCTGAAAATCGTCACATTATCATTTTGCCTATATTGATTTTAAAAACTTGTCGCAAAAATTAAAACCGAATATGGGATGAAGGAAAATTGAGCTTCTACCGCGGTAAAACCATAGACTAACTCTAAGACCAGTAGGTCCCATACAAAAACGATTTTTTTCTTGGCTCAGTCAGTACTAGAACATCGTCCCAAGCTCGGTCCCAAGCTCAATAATGCACCCCTTATAATGAACTCACATGAACACACTCTCAAATACTCTGTCAAAATAACACAGCAAATCAAAACAAAGGCGCAAATATGTATAACAAGGTGCTGGCTTCAAGGTGTAATTCGGACCAAGGGGTTCTTCAACAGTGAACCAATTTCAAATCGCTAGTTAGATATTGATTGTTGGTAAAACGGCAAACGCGGACAGCAAATCATCAGTCTTTTTTAATTGCGTCGGTGTGTGCGCTCTTATAAGCCATGTAACTTCATCGCGCCATTTTCATCGCATCGATTATTCGCTATTTTTGCCCCGCTTGAAATCTGGAGACCCCTAAAAATAAACCACACCCTCTCCCCTCTCCTTAGTGTCCTTAGCCTTTTGTCCAGTAATCTTATTCATACTTCCCCGTAGTGCTGCCTAAGGTACGGGTCGTCATAGAGAATCGGGTAACCAACCCTGATGAAACCTTGGTCGTAAACTAACAGTGAAGGAAAAGGTTGCTCTTTTTTAGAGGTGCCATCTGTTTTCCATGTCAGGGGTGGCTGATCCTCGTACCAGCTTGTGAATCTAATCAACTCATTTTTCTCAGCATTCAAGGCTTTTACAATAAGTTTCATGCTTGCCATCAACTTAGTGTTCAAAATTTTCTTCCTATGTTATTATTTGAGAGCTTTCTATGCCACTTTAGCAACAATCAATCGGAAACTAGCGATTTGAAATTGGTTCACTGTTGAACAGCCCCTTGCTCCGAAGTGCACCTTGCAGTCTACACCTTGCAGTCTACACCATGCAGTCTACACCTTCCAATACGTGCGCTTTTCCGTACTATAATCTTTGTTTTTGTTTTGATTCGCTGTGTTATTTTGACAAAATATTTGAGGGTGTGTTCGTGTGAGCTACGATATTAGGTGCGAATCATTAAGCTTGGGACCGATGAGCTAGTATCTCCTGAGCCAACAATTATATACATTTTCCTCTTGACTATCTAGCCGCTGATTTAGGTATCACTGTGTGACAAGTACAATCATAGGGAATAGATATATTTTTCTTTACGTATAATACCTAGACCAGACCATAGTCATAGATCATAGGCAAAGTGTTTCATAGAAGCCTTTGCCGACTGAGCTAAGGGAGCCACCTTTAAAAAACACAAGTTGCAAAGAACTCAGACGTGAATACGTGGTTATACTATCAAAGCTGCTTGAAATTAATTATTCTACCATTTTTCCGGGTAATGAATGCCGTTATTTCTGCAAATAAAAAAGTTAGATTTTCGATTTCTCTGAAGAACCACCCTAGTTTTCATTCGCACCAAAAGAAGCGCTTAGTTATTGAAAACAACTTTGTGAAAGATAATTTTGCTCGACAACTTCAAACTTCGGCTGAAAATGTATCGTTCCAGCTATATTCGCATTCTGGACCACTGTGATCTCATCAACAAGTTCTAAATAGCGTAACTAACTGAAAACGGTTAAGCTACTATGATCAAATAGCTAAAGAATCCCATAGCGAAGTTACTCATCATTAATATCGGATATAAAAACTTTCTTCGGGACAGTTTTCCTTGAATAATTTAGGGTGTATCTACAGAAAGGAACAGTTTTTTGCTCTAGCTTTTTTATTTCAAACTATCTAGTACCGTTGTCTCTAGATGATTTTTATAACTTGAAAAGATTAACGTAATTAACGATTTTTTATAAAATTACGCGCTTTTCAAATGTGTTTTACTCAATTTAAAAAAATAAGCTTTCTCCAGTTTGCAGACATGATATGCAATAATAATTTTTTGGTATGCCCTAGCTAGAAAAACCAACATTTTAAAAAGGGCTTTTTTGTTTACAAAAACCGTAATAACTAATACAAAAACCCATAATAGAGTCAATTTCAGCACACCAAGGGTTGTAACAATTATTGTTCCAGAATTAATGGCAATGCAACTTTGCTGAAAAATTTGAAATAAAAAAGTTACAGCTAAATAACTGATTTTTATAGGGACACCCTAAGCTACGTAGGAAAAAATGCTCTAATTCGGTCATATCAAAAAGCACAGAAAAAATTCTACCATCAAAGCTGCTTGAAATTATTTAATCTACAACTTTTCCGGATAATGTATGATATGTTAGATTTTCGATTTCTCTGAAAATAAGGACCACCCTCGTTTTCATTCACACCAAAAGAAGCGCCTTGCTATTAGAAACAACTTTGTCGAAGAAATTATTTTGCTCCAAAACTTCCAACTAAGGCTGGAAATGTATCATTTCTGCTGAATTCGCATTCTGGACCGCTGTGCATTGGCTTTGCTAATGCTAAAAGAAGGGTGCGTCAAGGAGCCTTCGAGAATTTGCTTGGCCAACTTGTAATTTATGGTGTGATCTCGTATGTATTACTTCTTTAATTTTTTAAACCAAGAAATCTGGCTGGTACGGAAATACAGTTTTTGTCGTTTTTATTCTGTCTAATATGACATTTCTTATGAAACAAAACACAAAAACACAAACAAAAAATTACTAGTAGACCTTATACAGATTTACATCTGATCACCATTTTTGTAGCATTCCGCTACAGTTACTATCTGTTCATAATTCAAAATGAGTTAAATTGGTCCAGTTCTAGGATCGCTAAATGATTCAAGAGTTCTAAATCTATATAAGATCTCCTGTTTGTCATGGAATCAAAATAAACGTGTAGTTCAACAATGACCCCTTAGCAGCAAAATATATATCATCATTGGTAAATTTGAACAATAATAATTGTTATCACCGTAATTCCATACAATTACCGTAATTACATACAATATACATACATACAATAATTACATCACCGTAAATTGGAATAATAATAATTGTTATCAGTTATTTGAATTAAGAAAATGTCTTACCAGAAAACCACAAAATTAATTAATAAATTTAATTATCAATTTTTGCAGCTGACAAATGAAGTCAGCTATAACATTCTCCAAATTTAGATGTAGTTTCTTAACATCATCTTATTCTATCCATGAATAGAATAGTGAACTCCGTTAATACGACACACCTTCCTTTTTTTTAATTACATCAGAGCCAGCGCCGATAAAAATAAATTCATATGCTCTCAAATGAGCTGAAAATGAAGACAGTCTTAACGGACAGACCAGCTATGTTCGCGAATTTGAATTTTGAAATGACAGTACTCTCTTGATCAGAGCAACCGCTGAGTTTTGAAGTCATTATTTGGTTTTGTACATTCGTCGATGGATAATCATCACCTGTGCTGTTGTCAATATCAATATTCAATTTGATCCATTTGGATAATTTTGAGTATCAAATCAAGAAACAATAGTTATTTATTGTGATCCAGAACAGAACAATGTGTAATTTTAAAGGCTCAGATTGTTAGATCTGTTACAATTACGACGAGTTATACTTTTCATTGCATATGATAGAAAGTGATAAAAACTGACACTGATTTCATAGCAAATTAATGAGGTTTTTAGAACATTTTTAACGACGATTAGGAGAAGCCAAATGATTTTCTTGTATATTGAGAACTTTTGATTGAAATTCATACACGTAAGCTCTTTGAGCCAATACATTTATATTCATGGTGAACTACATTCTTTCTAATCATTGACTAAAAATAGATTATAATAATAGATCAATTTGGCATAGAATCCACCTCCCAACCTCCTAGGTCTCCTCCAGAATTTTCATCTAGCCACGTAACGTTTAAGCACGGTATTTATATTGGATCTTAGAAATTTAAGAACTAATAATAGTCTGCAATCAACTAAGTTCTGAATGTCATAAATCTATGTCGTAACATTTTTCAAACCATCGGCTGGTGGCAGCAGAAATGTTTCGTCGCCTGTAGAAGACAGTGCACGAATGTCATGTTATTTTCCCCCACGACGGATCACTTTTGCGTGTGTTCAATGTGGTCGAAATGAAAAATGTAAAATGTTATGAAAATAACATCAAATAACAGTACATTTACCATACCATGACCACGTTGGGTTCACAACGTGAGCGTGCAGAATTTTCTCACGTCTTTCGCGGCCTATCTAAGATAACTTTCGGAAATTTGTATGAATCTTTATGAAATATTTACCATTTAGTTCATAATCCTTCCAGATCAAAACGCTGTCATTAATGTTTCGCTATGAGGCAGCAACCCTGCCCTTCGGTTCAGAAAGGGGTATGGGCCGCCCCTTCTGTTCTTTCAATAGGCGAACACATCAACGCTCAAAAGTGCCTGAACCAAATGGACAGCTTGTTATGATCACTTGAAGATTCGATGGGGGATCATTGCCCTGATATTTCAAAATGTAGCATCTAGTAAAATGTCTCTTGTATTCTATAACTAGACGTCATGGGACGAGTAGACACTCATCGGGAATGATCTCTCATATGCATCCATCGAACCATTCTAAACAGCCGTTGTGAGAATATCACCATGAAAATGCTTTCCTATCTTTCTCCTGTTTTCTTCCCTATACTATGACCGCGAGCAATACTATATGAAATCGTGCATAGGCCATCGACCAATATCGGCCTTCGCCTAAAGTCAGCTTTTCAAAAGCAAAAACACCGAGACGACATAGAGTGATAAGTAGAGAACGGTAACCTTAACCAGTTTTACTTTTAGCAAACTTTTCTAACACAAGGTAAGTAATCATATGACCATATTGTGTCATGGAAATTTAGTATATTTTGTAGTGGTCCACTACAAAATATACTAAATTTCCATGACACAATATGTAACGGGAAACTGCAGGGACCATAAGGGCACCCAAGTGAAACGATTTTGATAGGGAGCTTGGGACTGCCTCATCCCTATTATTAACATTTCGACGAGGGCGGTCTCTTCAACCCCATCTTTTGGGTTTATTCTGTCAATCGAGGGCTCGATTCTAGTGCTGTTGGTGTGAACTTGCTTTTGGAAGGAGATTCTTTTCCCTATATTCGCGAGTTTCGCGTAAGTATCTCTGCTTACGAACCCGCCCAAACGTTTTGGCCCTTCATACAGGAGCTTGATGATCACAAACAACAATAGAATGCTGATCAAATCGTTTTTCAGACTATTCCACTGCTATGGAAAGTTTCCTTGCTACAATAGATGGTAGTATTGCATCATCATTATCATCATCATCATCATCATCATCATCATCATCATCATCATCATCATCATCATCATCATCATCATGAGACAACTAGAGGCACAACAGTTGTTAAAAAGAAGCGGCCAAATACTCACTGAAACGGACTTCGAAATCTTATTTTGAAATCGACTGATATTCAATATTCAACTTCTACAAATGTTACTTAGCTCCTGCTCCATATTCTAATCAAATTAATTCTACTTTTTTCCAATCTTCCATCTATTTTACTGCATAAGATATAAGTTGCATGATCCTGTTCATAGTACTTTTTATAATATACTAATGTTCTATAATTTTTTCACTAATTCCCACAAATTTTGCCAAATTACCAGCCACAATGAAGCAACAACAAATAACCATAAATTATTTTCCAAACGTTATTCTGTTTCGATAAAACATCAAATAAAAATATCGAAAATCTGCTCACTTTGAACAGAATAATCACTGTCACTTTAATTTTTTAAAAAGGGATAAGACATTAAGAAGAATTTAAACTAACACCTCACTTGATCACTCAAAAAACAACTGAAACACTTTTTCAAACAATTAATAACAGTTGAGCGCTTAACACTGAAGAAGTCTGTAAGCCGAAGTAAAATAGGCCTATCTGTCAAAAGAAATTCTTATAGTGCAATTTAAAAGAATTTGCTCGCGTGAGAATGGTTTGAAAGTGTTTCAGTTTTTTTTTTATTTCTTTATTTTTTTCATAGTGATCAAGCTAGATTTTAGTTTAAGTTCTCCTAGTTTTCCCACCTCCACCAGAAAATTGGATGTACGGGATTCTGAAGGGTTTTTTTTAAATCGTTGAAACTGATGGAAAATACCGACCTATGGAACATAGAGCCATGACAACTGGATTGCATGCATACATGTGTCACGTACAGAAAATAACGTAAGAAAATAACTATCAGAGAATCAAAATCATTGCATAGTAGTTGATAATAATCATACATTTAAGGATACTGAGCGAAGTGCCCTGTCAAGTTGAAAACAATCATACAACTTGAGTTAAGTACCAATTTTCTGTTAAAAATGTAGGTTAAACTGATGACTAACGAATTCTCAGTTGAGTAGGTGGTGCTTAAAACGCTGTGCGGAGTATTATGAAAATAAAAAATAAAAAGATGAACTCACATGCTAAGCGGATATTCCTCGTCAATCACATCGAACATCCGTTTCGCCCGGCAACCGAGGAAGTTTTCTGCAGGGCAATACAGTTCGTTATCGATGGTGAAAGCTTCCATAGCTTTCAGGGCAAACGTTGTCACCTGATTTAGCCGTGAGTCGTAGTCATCTGCAATAGGAACAGTGAAATTCCGATTATCTTTAGGACGGCAAAGGGAACTGACCCAGCTGGTGCATGCAAATTTTTAATTTACGACCGTCTGATGGTACTTATTAATTCTACTCACACTGCAAATCGTAGCTGCGCCGACGCTCATCCTCATTGTCTCCACCGCTGTGGTCACTGTCACTTTCACTTGGCTTCAGCGTTGGAATGAAGAACAATAAGCACAACAGGGCAAGGAATTTGACAATCTTTTTGAATATCACAATCTTCAGCAAAATTTTAGCGAGCGTGAACCAATTGAACTTCATTTTCAGCTTACTGAGGAGCCAGCTCTCGGGACTCATGTACGGTTTACCGTGGGTCATCGGTGCTGGTGGTCCATAGACTGGTTGAGGCGGCCCATAGACTGGCTTTGGTGGCCCGTATACTGCTTTTTGAGGAGCTCCATAACTATTCGACAAGGCATAGTTGTTTGATGGAGCTAAACTATAGTCGTAGGACGATGATGGCACGCTGCTATAATCTTCACGTGGTATCCGCACCAATCCTGAAATAAAAAGCAAGGTTATCGTTAGAGTCATTTCTTAATGTTATTCAAATTATTTGTAAGTAGTGAGTCTCCGCTCAGGAAACTTTTAATAACTTTATTAAATCGGATTAAATCGCGATTATTTATATTAACGTCTGCCTTGATCAATTAGTTTCTTATTAATTGGGACTTACTATTTTGAATTATTATCCCAGTTTACCATCACTATTGTGTTTATAATCACCCTCAACTCTGCCGTCTAGATGTTGGTCATGGTACAATGTGTTGTTGAGTTGCATTATTCAATTTAAAAATTTCGAAAAAGGGTCGCTTTCCAGTTCATAAGAACATTTTTTTTTTCAAATGATGCTGTAAAAAAAGCTATGAAAAAAACTGCACAGGGAACAGACGTTCATTTTCGGTCTGCTACTTGTGTAAAACTTTAAACCGACATTTCAAATGTATGTCGTTATGCTCCTGGTAGGTGGCGCCACAGTTGTGTGATAACTGTCATATAAATGTTTATCAATAAAAAGCCTAGCACATAACCTAAAAAGTTTTGTTTGTTTTTCACTGCGCTTGCTTTTTATACCGGCTGTTCATATTTACTTTTACACACGTTTTTCAGGAAAAGGTATATGGACATCAATGTCTGTTCTCTGTGGTTATAGGACTACAAATATAAATATAAATTAACCAAATAGGTTAGGGAACGGCTTAAGCACCCCGGGATCCTATTACAAGCACGGGGTAAACGTTAACCTACAACGCTCATTTTCTGCACTATGGTGCTTCACTAGATGGATACATCATACTGCAAAAAATGAACGTTGTAGGTTAACGTTTGAACCGTGCTTGGAATAGGGTCCCGGGGTGCATAAGCAGTCCATAACCACCAAAATAGGATGCTGCTGCAAAAACGGTTATAGTGCCTTGTAGTCCGTTCATATTTAAGCATACACGCCAAATTTCATTGCGATACTGCTCTTAGTTTTGTTTTGACAGCTGATTATTGTTGACTTGTTTGGATAAAAACTACGAGATGGATAAAAAACGATTTTCCTTCTCTCATAAAACATTATTTTTTGAGAAGCAAAACGGCAAAGCGAACAATCGAAAAGTTGGAAAAGTATTCTGGCCAAATGTTCCGTCAGATTACACCGTTGAACATTTTTTACCCGGCGATGGGCTGAAGTCGACACGAGTGCTTCGAAGTGGTCTGGGAGGTTCAATGGGTCGGAAAGATTTTGGCGCTGGTTTTCTGGGATTGTCATGGCAAATCATCAACAGTGAGTATTACTGTGCATTATTGGAGCGATTGAAGGCCAAAATAACTGTAAAAAGGCCTTAGATGAAGAGAAAAACCTTTTTTTTTGCAAGACAATGCGCCGACGCACAAGAGAATCACAACCACGGCTAAAATTAAGAATCTACGGCTCCAATTGCTTCCGCATCCATCGTATTCACCATATTGGGCTCCCTTGGACTATTATCTGTTCCCAAACCTCAAAAGATGGCTCATCAATAAAAAAAAAATCTGTTCGCGCGAGGAAATCATCGACGCCACGGAGGAGTATTTTGCAGACCTTCCGGAAAATTACATTTCGGACGGGATCAAGAAGTTGGAAAATCGTTGAATGCGTATTAGTCGATGCAAAATATATTAGATCTGCCATATTAATCGATGCCAACGAGTCCTGTTAGTCTCAGAATGTAACAATTTGATTTTAGTTTACTTATCGCATAATCAAAGTTTGTATGGGAATCAGTATGAAGAATCTCAAACTTACATTTCCAGATCCTTAACATCTGGATATTTTGCCTAAGACCGAATTTATACGATTCGACACTGTAAGTTGTCAACTATCAACAATGCTGAAGATACCTGACATGTAATTTATACAAAAATGAGTTATTCAACAAATATATAATACAGAAGTAAAAACATGTAATGTATATAAAAATAAAATAGAAAATATATAAATATATATAATAATATAACTAAAATAAATATACATAAAATATATAAATATATAATATAAAACATATAGATAATAAGAAAACGAAATAAGAATGAAACATCATACCAAAGTGTGTATTTTATGTTTTATTGAATAACTATTTTTGTATAAAATTTACATCGCTCTTGTTATGTTGCTCGTTTATTCAGCTTCAATGATAATGACACTATTTAGTGATCAAACACTGATAATATGATATTAGAACTTGTTATCAATTTGGTATAAAACTTTGCTCGGGATATGTGTATCGAGCTTAAACGCATTTGAAAAAAAAATCATTCCCAAGGAAGTTGCTTTTCCCTTAACTCCCTTAGTATACGGTGGCCCTGATGGTGAATTTCCAGAACCAGATTCTAGTAATGAATTCTAATAATGCTTTTCAAAGTACTTTAAGAAAAACCACTGAGTTCTGAGGCTCATTTGAGGCCATCTTGTAAAAATTGTAAAATTGATGCATTCAGAAATACTTTAGCAAAAACCACTGAGTTATGGACCAAATTTTCTCAATTCAAAAATACTTAACCTGGATATCAACAGTCGAGAGGAGTGCTTATTGGAATAACTCTCATCTAATAATATAGACATATGCAATAAGGGAAACGTATCTACATTTTAAAAGGCTAAGATCTGACATTTTGCAATAGTGCAATTTATGAAAGAATTGCAAATAGAAACATTTCTGAGCAAATGTCATGGTCAGATCACACTAAATGGAGTGGGACAAAACTAGGTTATCAGAAGACGTTTCGGGGATTTTTGCCCATACTGGCTACTAAACGAGGCCCTGCGGGATCCGATTTCCTCCAGAAACTTGGCCACCAAAAGTCATCAAGCAGTGGAATGAAGTGCACATAAATAGCTGTCACGGTGCATACAGTTAAATAGTTGTTTTTCCCACGGAAAATTCCGCAGAGACTAAGAACTGAAAGATTAAGTGGTTCGCTTTCGAAAAAGCTTCTGTGTAAGCTAAACTCGCCGTAGAATATTGCAGAAAAAGTGATTTTTTATCTCGAGTTTCTCTGTCATAATTCTATTTGTGCGGTATACAAAAGGCATACATTCATCAGTCGTTTACTTGCGTTGTATACGTTAAATCCCGCCATGGCAGAGAAACAAACACGATTACGCAATAACTCAGTCGTTAAGTCGGATGGTGATATGACCGTTGCGAATCTCGCGAGTCTTATGCAGACTCAACTGGCTAGCTATCAACAGACTGCAAAAGAAGACTTCAAAAAACTGGGAGCCTCTCTCACATCTCTAACATCACTGCTGAGTAAACTTCGGGATGACATCGCCTCGGATATGGAGAGACTACGAGAGGAGAATAAACGAACGTTTTCCACAATTTCATCTTCGATTGACAAGGCAAACAAACAGACATCGTTGGCACTGGATAGATCCACTCGTATGAACGACCTAGTAGTTAGTGGCATTCCGCTTGTGGATGGTGAAGACCTGCTATCGTTTTTTCATGCATGGTGTAGAACTTTTGGCTACGTTGAGAGCAATTTCCCACTGGTGGACATCCGTCGGCTATCAAAAGGAGCTATGTCTGCTGGCAACGCGTATATGATCTTGGTGCAGTTTGCAATCACCGTCCAGCGGAATGACTTTTACTCCCGGTATCTACGCTCTCGTTCCTTGTTACTCTCTGAGATAGGATTCTCAGTGAAAAAACGAATCTACATCAATGAAAATTTGGGACCTAACATCAGATATTTACGGTCCAAGGCATTGCAGCTGAAGAAGGAAGGAGAGCTGAATGGGGTGTTCACGCGTGGAGGTATCTTGTTTGTAAAGAAAAGTGGCGAAGAGAAGGAGACTGCTGTATCGTCAGAGAGTGATTTTATGTAGCCGATCAGTTTAAACCCTTTCCTTACTAGCTTTTATAAATCCTTTCTCTCCTTTCCCCGTATCCTGTGTTTTCCTCTCCTAAAAGTTTGTTCGAGTTGCTGCTGTTGCTGCTGATGCTGTTAGTGCTTCTGGTGCTCTGCTGATGGTTTGCTCTGTTTTTGTTCAAATCTGGATCCTGCTGACTCTGGTAAAAAAATCTTTATTAGCTGTTGTCACTGTATGCGTCAATTTTTCAGTAGAATAGTTGTAATAGAAATGAAGAATGTAAATAATGTTTTCGAAGAAATGCTCGTATATAATTCCCTCTATATTGCTGTGTCATCTTCTTATTTTCCTAATGGTTGATAATTCCAGTTCATACACTTCGACGAACTGGTGTATTCCTGGTACCGTAATGAAATCAGCGTTATTCAATGGAAAGCTTTCTGTATGCTGTGTGAATAGCCAAAGTATTTGTGCTCGTAAACTGTGTAAAATTGAGGAACTGCGCCAGATTATATCCATTAGTGATGTTGATATTGTATGTGTGAGTGAAACATGGTTGAGCGAGAGTATTACTGACTCCATCATAACTATCAATGGGTACATTATTGTTAGACATGATCGTGTTGGACGTTTGGGTGGTGGTGTACTAATTTACATTAAAAATACTCTTCCTTTCAATATTATTTCGAAATCAAACAACCAGACAGGAGCTACCAACACAGAATATATTACCATTGAGGTTGCCATTCAAAATGAAAAACTGATGATAACTGCTTCTTACAATCCTCCTGAAATTGACTGTTCAAATACAATGGAGTACTTACTGTCTACTTATGGTTTTTCCTATAAGTATGTTTTCTTTATGGGCGATTTCAACACGAATCTGTTAAGTAGTCTTTCAGCTAAGTCTGCCAGACTTCGTAGCCTGATGACTACTCATTCCCTAAACAGCTTAGGTAATGAACCCACGTTCTTTCACAGAAATGGAGCGTCGGAATTGGATTTAATCTTAACGAATGAACCATCAAAAGTGTTGAGATTTAGCCAAATTGGAGTACCTGTATTATCCAACCACGACTTAATTTTTGCATCCCTTGATTTCAGTTTCATACCTTCTCCCAAAATGATCGAATATCGTGATTACAATGCCATGCAAATTGATTCGTTGGTGGAAGCTTTTAATTCAGTTGACTGGAGTACTTTTTATCAAATTGATGACTCTAATTAGCAGTTGGAATTTTTGAACAATGTTTTGACCTATCTTCATGACGCGTTTGTACCAGTCAGAATTGTTTCAAATTATAAAAAGAAAAATCCTTGGTTCAATCCAATCATAAGTAGAGCCATCGTGAATCGTGATTTGCTATATAAAGAATGGAAAATCAATAATAATACTAATATATACATTGAGTTCAAAAAAGCTCGAAATCAGGTAAATAAGCTTATACGTAATGCAAAGCAAAGTTATTTTGCTTCTCGTCTCGACTCGAAAATGCCGAAAAAATTATGGAGAAATCTTAAAACGCTTGGAATTGGTCGAACGATGCCTGGAACAGCAAATAATTTCACTGCTGATCAGATAAACTGGACCTTCAGTAATAATTTTACTAGAAGTAATATTTCATTATCAGGTTCCATGGGTTCAAACGAACTGAATCACGATTCTTTTTATTACGATAGAATTAGTCAATTCGATGTTATTAAAGCTTTGAACTCTATTAATTCAAACGCTATTGGAGTCGACATATTACCTGTGAAATTCTTAAAAGCAATTTGTCCTCTTTTGATTGAACTTTTAACTCGTTTATTCAATACTATTGTCACGACAAGTATTTTTCCGGATGCTTGGAAGAAATAAAAAATTATTCCAATTGAGAAAAAATCTAGTTTAAACACGTTAGAAAACTTGTGGCCGATCAGCATTCTTTGTGCTTTATCTAAAGTATTTGAGAAGATTGTTAAAATGAACATTTGCAATAACATAAACAGAAATAATCTTTTAAACCAGTTTCAGTCTGGCTATCGTAAAAAACACAGTACTAAAACGGCTATGCTGAAGATAATTGACGATATTGGTCTAGTACTTGACAGAGGCCGCCCAGTTGTTCTCATCCTACTGGATTTTTCAAAAGCATTTGACACTGTGTCACATGAAATGTTATGCCATAAACTGAGATCAAATTTTGGGTTTTCCGTTCATGCTTCAAATTTGATTAGGTGGGCTTCAAATGGTGAGTTGACAATTTCTAAGGAGGGTGCGACCGACCTCTGGTCCTCACAAGTTCCTACCTCACGCCTCCACGAGTCATATGATCACAAAAGACTGCCAGCTGAAACATGGAGACGCTGGTTGGCGTAGCCTGGGCAATGTTGTCAATCCGACAATAGCGAAGTGAGGGGGTGCGTACATAATTTTCCATTCTCATATCTTTCAGGTCTTCCAGGTCGTCAGGTATTATAAAATAATTTAAAATTTAAAGGTCTTTTCTTTTTTTTTCATGGTGGTCATACATTGCCTACATTTTCTGGTTCATAATGGATGCGCAAGTTTGTCTACAATTGCAACAAAACAGCAGTCGGCACACATGTAATTTTCTGTTCATATTACAATATACCTTCACTATATATTTTATCTTATAGGACATTGTTTATTCATAGCCATTATCATTTATCTCTATCATCTTTATCATCATTATTATCATTTTTATCATTACTTGTGTTTTCGTGATTTATATTCTAACATAAATATTTGATTTTTACAATTTCACCTTAAAGGTTATATATACTTTTAATTATTTTGTCCTTTATGTCGAATTATCATTATGATTGAGAAGTATTAAGTACCTTGATTAAAAGAAGCTGCAACGGAATCTATGGTAGGATTTTGTACTTATTACCTAATGTGTTTTTCATTTCCTGTTTGCGAATAGACCTGCTTCCAAATTTGAGCTGGTTTGATTCATTCAGCGCTGTTTGCCATTCGGCTAGTGTCTGATGTTACAGTTCAATTTTTGGCATTACTGTACCATAACTCACAATATCATTATATTTGATGATATTGTTTTATCGATTTTACTTCATAGATGATTTAACCATTGCTTATTGTTTTTTATGTCCATTTGTCTTTAACTCTCTGTCAATTAAATCTTCCCTGCTTTCCCAACACAGGAGCAATAACTATTAGGCCAGCAAAAATAAAAGCGGATTCATGTTATAAAATCAACATCAAGCTGCAAATAGTGACCATGGCAATAGTAAATTAAAATTTATAAATGTTAGTTCTGTAAAATTTAACAAACTTTTTCAGGATACCACAAATCAAGATTTTGGTGGAATGCTGCTATCAGTGAAAACGAACGAAAACGCGCTCAAGCGCGAACCACGGAACTCTACACTAAAACACTTGACTACATTTCTTGCATTTCAGGATCAACCGAATGGAGATCGTATATAATAGATATGAATGATTGTATTATTTTTCATTTACATAAATATATACACTATTATATAAATATTTCATGGGAACGGGAGGGACCATCAGGGCACCCGATTGAAGCACTCTGGATGGGGAGAGTGGAAATGCCAACTCCCCATTGCTAACAGTTTGTGAATAAAGGGCGGGCTCTTCTCCCCGCCCATTGGGGCATCCTTATGTTAGATAGCTTGCTCTTGTGACCAATTGTTCACTCTTGTTGTTGGAAGGAGATTCTTTATATCCCTGTGGATACGTATAAGTGATGTTGCCTATCGATCCACCAAACCCCTTTTTGGCCCTTCATACAATGACATGACTAGGATAATCAGTGGTTATTAAAGCTTGATCAAGTCTAACAGAGAGGAGAGCCTATTGCTGTCGGACGTAGTTTCCGTGCTACAATGGGTGGTAGTACATATCATACATCATACATACATGCTTCAAATTTGATTAGGTCTTATTTAAGCGAGCGAACACAGGCTGTTTTCAGTGATGGAGTGCTATCTCGATTTCTTCCTGTAACATCTGGTGTTCCCCAGGGCTCTATTCTGGGGCCAATTTTATTTTCTTTGTATATCAATGACCTCCCTGAAATAATAAAAAATTGCAAAATTCATCTTTTTGCTAATGATGTCCAACTATACTTTGATTGCGCAAGTAACTCTGTTGCTGAAATCTCTCAGAAAATTAATGATGATCTGAGGAGGGTCTTAGATTGGTCTATCAATAATATGCTTACCTTGAATTTTAGGAAAACTAATGCTATTTTTGTAACTAATGGTTCTTTTCAAGATTCTTTAAAACCATCACTGCTTTTTGACAATGATAACGTTGAATTTGTCGATAATGCCACAGGTATTCGCATCCAATCCAATTTCGGATGGGATAAATATGTATTATCGCAATGTGGCAGAATGTATGCTTGTTTACGTTTGCTTTACATTACTTCATCATTGCTCAGAACAGATATTAAGATAAAGTTATTCAAAAATCTGATTTTTCCCTATTTTTTGGCATGTGATTTTATACTTGATGGTGTATCCGTTCTTACTTTTAATAAATTAAAGGTTGCACTAAATTCATGTGTGCGTTATGTATTTGATCTGAACAGGTTTTCAAGTGTTTCTCATCTGCAGCATCTTCTAATAGGATGTCCTTTGGAAAACTTTAGCAAGTTGCGTTGTTGTTTATTCTTGCATAGCCTCAATAATACGAAGTAACCTGGTTATCTACACAGCAAATTGCAAACAATGCAAAGCAATCGGTCCATAAAATTTATTTTGCCCAGACATCGAACGTCGAAGTACGGGAACTCATTTTTCGTGCGAGGTGTAGCTCACTGGAATTTTTTACCCAATAGTCTAACTATTGTCGATTCGTACACAGCATTTAAGAGGGGATGTACAAAGCATTTTAATTAAGTAGTTTTGTTTTTGTTTTTTTTACTCAATTAGTTTATAATCGTTTATTGTGTGGCGCTTCTTCAAGAAAATCAATGTAACAATGAAAAGACATATGTCTTAAGTTACAAAATATAAATAAATAAATAATAATAATAATAATATTCATATCTTTTCCAAAACCTGTTTACGGCACATCAAACTTCATGATTTTACAAAACTAGGTCTTTGGAGTACATTTTGAGGATGTCTGATCATACTGGCCACTCAGAGAGGTACTGCGGGATCCGAATTCCTCCGGGAAAGTGGCTGTATTCAAATCGTTACCAAAATCTGGCTTGCGATACATCAAACATAATGGTTTTGCAAAACGGATCTTCAGAGAGGCCCTGTGGTATCCGAATTCCTCCGTGAAA
Source organism: Aedes japonicus (assembly GCA_034211315.2). NCBI lineage: Eukaryota > Metazoa > Arthropoda > Insecta > Diptera > Culicidae > Aedes > Aedes japonicus. The sequence continues at coordinate 59,734 of JASCZW010007181.1, forward strand.
GTGGCCATATGTAAATCATTACCAAAACTTGACTTGCGATCTATTAAACTTCATAATTTTGAAAAAAATTGTCTTTGGAGAATATTCTGAGGGTGTATGACCATACTGGCCACTTAAGAATGCTCTGCGGGATCCGAAATCCTCCGGGAAATCGTTACCAAAACCTGTGTTGAGTCGTATTGAGTTTCATGATTTTACAAAACTTTATCTTCAGTGGACGTTGTGAGGGTGTCTGACTATACTGGCCACTTAGAGTGACCCTAGGGGCTCCGATTTCCTCCAGAAAATTGTACAAGCTTAATCGTTTTATAATCATAAATTTGAATTTTTCAATCTCAGAAGGGTTGGGGACGTACGTGATAATATAGAAATAAGAAAGTCCAAACGAAGATCCTGTGTTCTAATGTGTATACATACGCAATACATCGGAAGTCGCAAGACTTCAGAGAGCTCTTGCAAAGAATCATACGATTGAACTTGGAAATCTGAAAAATGAGGATGGTTGATCAATGTTATGTGTAGGTCCAAGATGTTCTACAAATATCTCTTGAAACAGAAAACGCCGCAAAAGACTTGGCTGATAAAATCTTTCAGAATGTCAAGGTAGAAAATGCATTGAGATCTCTTCAGCCTTACAAAGCTGCAAGACCGGACAGAATATATCCAGCAATGCCATCATACATACCATTAATCATTCATCAGTTCTGTTAAAGACTATGGAAAAAGTGTTGAATGATTATATCAATACAAATTACATGAACAAGCATCCACTATCTGAGTTTCAGTTTGCTTATCAGTCCGGTATCGAAGGTAGAAAAAGCTCTTTTGGTAAAAGAAATAGCACTTCCCGAATAAAAATTTACGTCAGGCCGATGTCTGATTTCAATGTCTACATCAACATGAAATTCAAATGTACATCTTACGTTGAACATTAGAGATCAGATCGTTTTCGCTGTATTTAGGTAAGGTAACATGATGTTAACATCAGACATTTTCAAACAAATTTTTTCTAATCCAATGTCCCTTTAACGTCATGATTTTGACATTCAAATAAAATGTTTTTCTGATGTTTAAGATATCAAAGCATATTGATGTTTTCAAATGTATTTGAATAAAACAGCACAGTCAAAGGATTTTTGATGTTTTCAGATGTATTAAAGGTTATGAATAAACATCTTACATATGTTTTCAAGTGTCGATTTTATCCAATAAAAGAGATGATGTATGATGCATTCAGATGTAGAAAAACGTGACGGTGTATCGTTTCCGGATGTTTTCAGTTGTAGATAATAACATTAAAACCAAATAATCTGAAAGCATCAAAATCACATATTAGGCTAAGGTAAATTTTTATTCGGGTGTTGAGTAAAGTACATAAAGTAAATATGCACCAATATCGCCAAAACATATACGATTCACACTTAATTCTAATCGCATCGGATATTTACCGATATTTTATGAGTACAAAATTTTACATCTATAAGAACATGGATTTCAACGCAACGTGTGATTGTCATGACACAAGATGTATTCTGGCTTATTATGAATACAACATTTTACTTCACAAAGACCTTTGATTCTATTGTAACGTTTCATTCTTATGTTGTAAGAAGTTTTCTAATGCTGTAGACCTGCAGTCTTTTACAGTAGAATGAAGTTTATTAATAAGGTAACGGCCAATTATAATATCCTCAGATGTGTTTAGATGTCTTAGGTACACAACATTTCACACATACATAACGTTTGATTGTCATGTAATTTTAGATTCTAGTTTTATAAGACGTGTTCTGATGTTAAATTTAACATCATCAATACGTTTGTTTTTAATGTGAAGTTTAAATATGTTGTATTTATATGTACTAGGGCGTTACTTTGAACTCTGAATACATTTAAAATACGACAACCCACATTCAAATTTAATGTTTGGAAGATGTCTGCTAATATTTTTTACATCACCATTTCTATTCGGGTTTGCTCTTTCTTAGATATTGAAGGAGCTTTCGACAATGCTTCCTATTCGTCTAATGTCGTTTTCGGTTATTGCCAGTGCGGAACTGGGTTTGCCCTAGGTCCGCCCTAACAGCTGTCAAAACGTTTTTTTATTCAATCGGGTCGGATCTGGATCCGCGCTGGATCCGACCCAACATCGATGAAGTTCGCTCTCAGCTTTTTTCGAGGTCCAACCTAAGTTCACTAATACACAAACATGAACTGTCAAAATGAAAGGTTTATGTTTGTTTATGTTTATGTTTTGCACTAATACCATCGTACTGACTCGACTCTGGATCCGTTTTCGTTCGGTAATTGCGAGTCAGAGTCAGACCTGACCCAGGTTTAAAACCGGTTATGTCGTGTTCGGTTTTGTAGCAATTTTGGTTTTATCAGGGTCCTAAAGACTGTAGGTTAGACTTCTAGAATGCTATAAAACTTTGATAAAACCAACATTGTTACTTGGGAAGGCTCGTGCCATGAAGAAAAGTAACTAAAACAACAGCAACTACAACACAACCTATTGATTTTCCTCAGTGATAATTTGTCCACAAGTAGGCTAGATTACGTCAAGCTTGAAGGTGTTTAAATCAGTGTTCGATAGACTATTCATTTTTATATTTTGAAAGATTTAAACAGATGAAATTATCTATATTATGTAACGAGAAAGCATGTTCTACTGAAGCCAAAGAATTTTTCGTTCATAACAATTTTCAAATTTCAATTATATTTCATAGGCTCCATCGTCTTTGCTATGAAATTCCTATAGAAGTATCTTTAAAAGTTTTCAATCACCGGAATGGTAACCAGCATTAGCGCCAGCATTAGCACCAGCATTAGCACCAAGATTAGTGACGAACCAGCATTAGCCTGAGAGCCACTTAAATATAGAAAAGGGAACTTATTTCCTTTACGGATTGTTTCCTGACTTGAATGATTAGTCCATATAAAAACAAATCTTGAGCTATCTCTGAATATATAAATCACTAGGCAACAAAAATACTTGCCAATTGGTTTTGGAAAGCTTGTGGGCTTATCCATTACTGACTTTTCTGGAATTTAAGCTCAATGGGTGTTGTGAACTCGCATTGCACTGACTCTTCGAGGCTTACATGGAAATTTATATGAGAAACCATAAATTTTGTTGTCATTCTTCTAACTCTTCGGTTCATTGAAATACAGCCTGCTATCTGAACTTTCGGCACATATTTCTAACAAAAACATTGCACAGACCACTTGTCGGATTTAAGGAAAATGAGAACGAAAAGCTTATTTTTCTTACGCGAGGTCTCATATAAACTCCAAGTTACGTTTCCATAGCGAGCGTTCCACCGGCGCTTAACTTAGAACACTACATTTCCACAGTTACTGAGAGAGATTTTGAGCTAACACCAGGTGAACTCTATACCTACTCGAAAGTTTTCCTCGACTGGACTGGGCCTTTACCGATAAGGAAAAAGGAATCTTCGAAACATATTTGTGACGTACTGGAAGTGTTCTTAAAGAGAAAAATCATAAAACTATCAAAACTTGTGGTAGTTTTATCATAGTTTTAAGCATATCTGGAATGTCATTATAAGTATGTACCGATAAAACTATCAAGTTTTAAGCGAACCTTGGGAAATAGTCTTGAGGACTTCCTGTAGTATGGGCCTTTTGGAACTTATGAGGGTTTTATGGCTGTTTTATCGATGTTATGTAGAATATCTAGTTTAATGATGATGATGATGATGATGATGATGCTGGTCCCGCCACTTACCCTACAACGGCTTGAGCTAGAGGATTTATCTATTAGATAATTTATTTAAAAACAATTCAACCAGTTATGCAAAACCAAAAACGAGCTGATTTCATCTACAGATATAAACTTCTTCCAAAACTGTTCATTTGCTTTACAGCGATATAATTGTGAAAAGCTATTGATATCAACCACAAATGTTCGCAAGTAATCCCAGCGATCAGAACATCTCATTACAATTCCAATCACAGAATTCTGTACAAGGACATTATCAAAAGACATGCCAATATCCGATCCTGTCCACTACAGAGTCAATGAGGCTCCAAAACAAATGGAACCGTCACCTTAGTTTTGAGCTGACCAAGGATATCCCCAAAAGAGGAAATTTCCAAACCGAAAAAATCCTGGACCGGCGCTAGTCAAACTTTAACTTTCAACCACAACAGAATTGACAGAGAATTCCCCGTCAATCAGCCAGGCAACCCACTACTATTTCGTGGCATCTTCTCAAAAATCAGAGGCCAATTTTTTTTTTGTAAATTCAAAAAGAAGTCCTTTATACCTGTATACCGCGCGCGAGGCACAATCTTTTGTAGACTACACAAATAATTAAAAACTATTTTAAATAACAATAACAAATAAAAACTTTAAATCCATCACCATCATCGAGGCTAAAAGTATAGTTTGGTTGTGCCCCATGACAAATATAAAACATTTAACAATAAACCATACAAAAATATCTGTTGTAATAACATTGTCAAGATACAAAATTAGTCAAGAGTAATAAGTAAACAGAGTAGCTGTTCAAATGGCAGCTCCGATGGGTGAAATACTTTGTCTCTTAAAATCTGTTAGTGTTGCTGCACGTTTGATGTGTATGAGCATCGAATTGAAAACATTTATACCTTTAAAAACAACGAATTTTATGAAGCACAAAAAGTACAAAAAATATGGTGTTCTAACATTATCCACATTTCTAGTGTTATATCTATGAACATCACTTCCTCTTTCAATTCGATTACACAAATATCGAGGCAGCAAACCGTTTATTACTTTAAAAATGAACACCATTGTCAAATACACAACTCTTTGCTTCACCGATGCCACTGTAGGGCATCTAACAAAAAAGAGGAAAAAGTGAACTTGTTACATCTCAAGATCAAACGCATTATATTATTTTGCACTGTTTTTGCGTTTGCGCTGTTTTGCGCTGTTATCTCGATATTTGTGTTTGATTAGCTAAAAACAAAATGAAAGGGCAAAATTCAATGTGAGGAGAGATGATAGATTTGTACAATTGTATTTTACTAGCAATAGTTAAATCGTTTTTCAATCGGCAGAGAATACCGTACTTCTTGGCTCTTTTTTTGATGATCTCGTCAAAGTGAGAGTCAAATTTTAATCTATCATCAATAATTACGCCAAGATATTTAATCTCACGAACGCGATCAATTGTCCCATCATCAATTTTAACAGAGACGTCTTCGTTAACTCGATTCCGCGTAATTACCATGAATTTAGTTTTACTTATGTTCAATTTCAACTGTTTTACTTTAACCATCTACTTAGGGAACGTAAATCTGCATTCAAATGTGAAACGGCCTCCTCAGGGCTTTTAGCTGCAATGAACAACACGGTATCATCAGAAAAAAGATTAATATCACAAAATCGTAAGACTCGTCGCATGTCATTTGTTAACACCGCTGGGTAGCGAAACCCACACAGCGATGCGCGGCTAGCGTACCTACCTTTGCGCCTCCTTTGTATTGTCCGTCAGCTCGGTGAAAATCAAAACAAACAAACCAAAATTGAAGAAAGGGAGATTTAGTCTATTGTTAAACAATTTCTATAAGCGCAGTGAATTATATTATTATTGAAGGTGGAATTTAAGTTTTGTACTGGGTTTTGGAATATTTTATTGTAATTAGTTTAAAAATTGAGTAAGTGAATTGTGTATTAAAATTAATCATTATTGTTTTTAAGGCCCATTCGAGTCATTCCACAGTTAAAAGTGACTGCATTTTGGTGTCCTGAAATAGGATATTTAATTAATTGAAACGAATAAAATCGTAAGTAAAGTAGGTTATTAATTGAAAACAATATAGCGAGGAAATCGACATACGGCCAGGAAAGTAAGTCGAGCAGAAAAAGGCATCGAGGACCGTCGTATAGCGCACAAGAGGGTAAAAGTGGACTACTTCTTGTAGGTTACTGTAATTATGATTATTGAAAATTAATTAATTAAAAATATAAAATTTCAGTTTGAGCTGCCACAAATAAAGTGCTGCTACAGAAAAATAGTTCTACATCCGAACATTCTCAAAAAGAAGTAAAAGAGAATCGGATAGCCTCAAAGCGCCATGACCGACCCCATGCCTGCAGTTCTGGACCTTACAGATACTCCCTGTGCTACGTGCGCGGAAGCTTCGACCGAAAATGAGGAGATGATCGGTTGCGATGGATGTCAACAGTTGCACCATACCCGTTGCGTCGGGATTTCCGATGCGAAGAAAGAAGCTGAGTGGTACTGTGGAGCCGAATCCTGCCAAAAGAAGAAGAAGAAGAATCGTACCAAGAAAAATGGTGACGATTCCAGCGTCAAATCCGTCAAGTCTGACCGTATGCTTTCTCTGGAAGAAAAGCAAAAAGCGATGGAGGAGAAGCAAAGGCAGATGGAGCAGGAGCTGAAAATGGAGATGAGACTTAAAAAGAAGGAAATGGAGTTTAATCGAGCTATCGAGATGAAGCGGGTGATGATGGAGAAGCAGTTGCGCGAAGAGGAAGAAGAAAATGATAGGAAGATGCAGGAATCCATTTTGAAGCAGCGAAAAGAGGAGCTGAAAAGAATGGAAAAAAGAAAGCAGTCGTTCGCGGACGAAATGAAGGCCATGGATGAAGCGATGGCTCGGTTGAAGAAATCGGCTGAAAAGCATTCAACCAAGCCCGTCGATACCGGTGAAGGAACATCTGGAGGATTTACGAAGCCGAGTGCGAAGTTTGAAAAGCTGACCAAGGAGAATCTTCAGAAGCTCGAAGATGTCCAGAAAGGAGGTCGGGGTGATTCCGATGAGGACGCCGACGACAACGGAGAAGAAAGCCAGTCCGACGGTGACGGAAGTCAATCCGACGTTGAGTCCGATGCTGAATCCAATGTCAGCTCGGAGAAAAGTAAAAATACAAAGAAAAGCAAGGTATCAAAGAACTCTGACTGGTCGAGTCAACACGGGCAGGGGAAGGTACGAACAGGTCCGACCAAAGCGCAGCTATCCGCTAGAAGTGGAGTCAGCAAAAAATTGCCCATATTCTCGGGAAAGCCGGAAGAATGGCCGCTGTTCTTTGGGATGTACCAAGCGTCCAACGAAGCCTGCGGTTACTCGGACATTGAAAACCTCGTTCGGCTGCAAGAATGCCTAAAGGGTCAGGCTCTTGAGACGGTCCGTGGGCAGCTTCTTCTACCAAAATCAGTTCCGAGAGTTATTGATAAACTTCGCCAGTTGTACGGCCGTCCGGAACAACTCCTGAAGAGTCATCTAGAGAAAGTGCATAGGCTGGAATCACCGAGAGCCGGTAAGCTGGCTACTTTCATTCCCTTTGGTACGGCGGTAGAGCAGCTGTGCGAGCACTTGGAGGCAGCGGATCTCAAACAGCATTTGATAAATCCACTACTCATTCAAGAGCTGGTCGAAAAGCTCCCAGACAACGATAAGCGCGAGTGGGTGCGCTACAAGCGAAGGGAGAAGAAAGTGACCCTCAGGACATTCACCGATTTCCTCTCCGAAATAGTATCGGAGGCCTGCGAAGCGAACGTAAGCATGGACGTCAAGCCTACCGGAAAAGCCAATACCGATAGCCGATCGGGACATACCCAAAGCAAGACGAAGGAGAGGGGAGCGGTATTCAACCACAGCGAAGCCGAAAATCAAGCTAGTATCGGAGAAAAGCGGAATCTGAAGCCGTGCAAGGTGTGTCAGCGCACAGATCATCGGTTGCGGTATTGCCAGGACTTTAAGAGCATGGCGTACGCAGATCGGATTAAGGTTGTAGATCGTTGGAAGCTGTGCCACGTGTGTCTGAACGAACACGGATCGGCCCTGTGTAAGTTTAAGTTGACAGACAACCCCATAATCAACTTCTCCATCCAATCGATGGTGCAATTGGTACCAGCGCGCACATCCGGTCGAACAACATCACGTTATTTCGGATGATCCCGGTAAGTATTCACTGCGGGAAAAAGTCCATCACTGTCCTTGCCTTCTTGGACGAAGGCGCGTCTGTAACCCTGGTGGAAAAGAGCTTGGTGGATCATTTGGGAGTTTTCGGTGTCCATGAAAAGTTAACAATAAAATGGACAGCCGATATTGCAAGAGTGGAGAAGGATTCAATGCGGATGAATTTGTGGGTGTCAGCTGTTGGCGCGGATGAAAAGATGCTGTTGAAGACAGTCCGCACCGTTGAAAGGTTGATGCTTCCTAATCAAGCGTTAGACGCAGGGAACCTTGCAAAGCAATACGAGCACATGCGAGGTCTGCCTATTGCGTCATACAATGGACGACCAGCGATGCTAATAGGACTAAATAATATTCATTCATTCGCCCCGCTAGAAGCCAAGATCGGTGCAGTGGTGGATCCAATAGCAGTACGCTGCAAGCTCGGATGGACTGTTTATGGACCAAAGCAAGCAAATGTTGAAACGGATGGTGGATTTCTGGGATTCCAAGTATCAAACGAAGACCTCCACAAATTGCTGAAAAATCACTACGCTCTGGAAGAATCGGTTATTAGTATTCCGCTGGAGTCTGCCGAGGACAAAAGAGCTCGCGAGATCCTCGAGAAGACTACGAAACGAATCGGAGACCGCTTCGAGACTGGCCTGATATGGAAGACGGATGATCCACAGTTCCCGGATAGTTACCCAATGGCTTTGCGAAGGCTGAAGCAGCTGGAGAAGAAGTTGGAGAAGAATCCGGAGCTCCATGCAAACGTCTGCAAGCAGATTGATGAATACCAGGAGAAAGGGTACGCTCATTTGGCTACTCCTGAGGAACTCAACGCGACCGAACCTGGTAAAGTATGGTACCTTCCCCTGAATGTTGTACTAAACCCCAATAAGCCAGGTAAAGTACGTCTCGTGTGGGATGCAGCGGCTATGGTTATGGGTGTCTCCTTAAATTCGCAACTGTTGAAGGGTCCTGATATGCTCGTGTCACTGGTGTTCGTAATTGTTGGATTTCGTGAGTATCGAATTGCTGTAGGCGGCGATCTACGTGAGATGTACCATCAGATGAAAATCATCATTCAAGATCGAAAATTCCAACAGTTCCTCTTTCGGAAAGATCCCAAAGAACCTCCCAGCATTTTCGTCATGGACGTTGCCACCTTTGGTTCGACAAGCTCTCCGTGTTCGGCACAATATGTCAAAAACCTCAACGCTCAAGAGTACGCGGGACAGTATCCAGAGGCAGCAGTGGCGATTATTAAACGCCATTACGTCGACGATTACTTTGATAGTGTCGACACAGTAGAGGAGGCAATCAAGCGCACCAAGGAAGTCAAGTTCATCCACCAGAAGGGAGGTTTCGAGATCCGGAACTGGATTTCAAATTCACCGGAAGTACTCCAAAGTCTCGGCGAGCAGAAACCAGTGTCCGCCGTCCACATAACCCAGGACAAAGCCACATCGCACGAACGCGTGCTGGGTCTAATCTGGGATCCAGACTGTGACAAATTCTCTTTCTCCACACAACACCGCCAAGAACATCTTCCATATCTTTGCGGAGAAAAGCGGCCATCAAAACGGGCGGTGTTGAGCTGCGTCATGGGTTTCTTCGATCCGCTCGGCTATCTTTCTCCGTTCACGATTCACGGGAAGATCATCGTACAGCACTTATGGCGTAGTGGCTGCGACTGGGATGAAGCTATCAACGACGAGTGCTGGGACATGTGGAAGCGCTGGATTGCTGTGCTACCGGAAGTGGAGAACATCCGTATTCCACGTTGTTACCTCGGAGATGCCTTTATCGTCAGAAGTCGAATCGGTCGAAGTACACATCTTTACAGATGCTAGTGAACACGCATACGGCTGTGTTGCGTATCTGCGAATGGTTATCAATGGAGTGGTTCGGTGTACCTTGGCCATGTCTCGGGCAAAAGTGGCACCTTTGAAGCGTCAGTCTATCCCGCGGCTGGAGTTGATGGCGGCCGTGCTTGGGGCGCGGATGTGCCAGACGATGATCGACTCGCATTCGCTGAAGATCGACCGATGTGTAATGTGGACAGATTCACGAACGGTGTGGAGTTGGATACGGTCTGACCAACATAAATATAAACAATTTGTTGCGTTTAGGATCGGTGAAATACTTGAACTAACACGGGCGACGGATTGGCGTTGGGTTCCAACAAAGCAAAATATCGCGGATATCTTAACGAAATGGCATAGGAGCAACGATTTGGAAAGCGATGGTGAATGGTTTATGGGTGCACCGTTCTTGTATGAACCCGAAGAACAATGGCCGACTTTGGAGGTGCCGATCGAGGAGACGTGCGAAGAAGCCAGAGGACTCGTGACTTTCCATGGCGTACTTGACGTGGACCGATGCTCGAGATGGACGACATTGGAAAGGGTGATGGCATGCGTTGTCAGATTTATCGACAACTGCAAACGCAAAGTAGCAGGGATGCCGGTAGTGACCTTGAAGGCAACGGACAACCAACAACGCCACATTATCGCACCAATACAGTTAGTACAGCGTCCACTCGAGCAAGATGAATTTCGGAGAGCGCAAATCTTTCTGTGGAAGCAAGCACAGTTTGAGACCTTCCCAGATGAGATGAGTACACTCACCCAGAACCTAAACCAGCGACCGGGTGAAGTCTCAGCGACGGTGAAGAAAAGCAGCTGTCTCTACAAGCTGACACCGATTCTGGATCAAGATGGTGTGCTTCGTATGGGTGGTAGAATGGAGACATCAGAGGAGATGCCTTTCGACAAAAAGTTTCCCATCATCTTGCCGCGATTGCACGTGACTACGGAGAAGCTGATCCAGTCGTACCATGAGAAGTACGGGCACGCTAACCGTGAAACGGTAATGAACGAACTTCGGCAACGATTCTGGATTCCTAACGCGAGGACTGCGATTCGGCAAGCAACGAGTAAGTGTGTATGGTGTAAAGTACATCGATGTCAGCCGCAGGTGCCCAGGATGGCGCCTCTTCCGGTGCAGCGAGTTACACCCTACCTACGACCATTTAGCTCGGTGGGTATCGATTACCTAGGTCCGATTGAAGCAACGGTGGGACGAAGAAAAGAGAAACGATGGGTAGCCGTGTTCACCTGTTTGGCTGTACGAGCGGTACACCCAGAAGTAGTGCCTAGCCTCTCAACACAATCCTGCTTGATGGCGATTCGTAGGTTTTGCTGTAAACGAGGCGTACCACGGGAGGTTTTCTCGGACAACGCGACTTGTTTCGTAGGTGCCGACAACGAGCTCAAGAAACTGAACAGTGAATGTGCGACTAGTGTCACGAGCGCAACTACAGCGTGGCATTTCAATCCACCGGCGGCGCCACGCATGGGTGGCATATGGGAGCGGATGGTGAGAGCCGTGAAGGAAGCGATGAAGGCGCTAAATGATGGACGAACATTGTCCGACGAGGTCCTGCATACTACGTTGGCGGAAGCAGAAGACATGATCAATTCAAGGCCATTAACGTACGTACCGCAGGACTCAGCTGAGCATGAAGCGATCACCCCGAATCATTTCCTTAGAGGGTCAGTGACGTCTGCAGATTTAGTAGTGCATCCAGTGGATTCTGCGGAAGCCTTGCGAGACTCACATAAGCGTTCACAGGACCTGGCAAACAACATGTGGAAGAGATGGGTTAAGGAGTATCTGCCAACGATAAACCGACGATCAAAATGGTTCGAGGAGCAGAAACCTTTGCAGGTGAACGACCTAGTCTTCATTGTGGAAGGTAAGAACCGGAAGGGCTGGATGCGAGGCATTGTACAGGAGCTGCTTCCGGGACCAGACGGACGAGTTAGACAGGCATTGGTGCGGACGGCCTCAAAGGTATACCGGCGAGCCGTAGCTAACTTAGCGGTGATTGAGGTCTGAAGGTAAATCCGGGACCTCCAAAGGAACTACCGGATGTTACGTGCAGGGGAATGTTAACACCGCTGGGTAGCGAAACCCACACAGCGATGCGCGGCTAGCGTACCTACCTTTGCGCCTCCTTTGTATTGTCCGTCAGCTCGGTGAAAATCAAAACAAACAAACCAAAATTGAAGAAAGGGAGATTTAGTCTATTGTTAAACAATTTCTATAAGCGCAGTGAATTATATTATTATTGAAGGTGGAATTTAAGTTTTGTACTGGGTTTTGGAATATTTTATTGTAATTAGTTTAAAAATTGAGTAAGTGAATTGTGTATTAAAATTAATCATTATTGTTTTTAAGGCCCATTCGAGTCATTCCACAGTTAAAAGTGACTGCATTTTGGTGTCCTGAAATAGGATATTTAATTAATTGAAACGATTAAAATCGTAAGTAAAGTAGGTTATTAATTGAAAACAATATAGTTTAGTTAGAATTAAACAGGTGAATAGCGAGGAAATCGACATACGGCCAGGAAAGTGAGTCGAGCAGAAAAAGGCATCGAGGACCGTCGTATAGCGCACAAGAGGGTAAAAGTGGACTACTTCTTGTAGGTTACTGTAATTATGATTATTGAAAATTAATTAAAAATATAAAATTTCAGTTTGAGCTGCCACAAATAAAGTGCTGCTACAGAAAAATAGTTCTACATCCGAAC